>JAHLSL010000264.1:1807930-1883388 GCA_025920805.1 Petroica traversi
GTCCAGCCCATCCCTGCTCCCTGAGCCTGCCTGAGCCCCACCAGCCCCAGCTCTGAGTGCTGCCAACCCCTGGGTCCAAACCCCTCCGTCCCACCGTGCTCCACCGAGCTCAGCTCCAACGTGCAGCCCTTGCAGCCTGGGGGAAATGCATTCCCACTGGCCCTGGGTTTATCTCACAGCACTGCCTTAAATAAATGTGCTTGACTTGCCCTGGGAGCAGCAGGGCCACATGCTCATATTTATTTTCTTCGTTTGAGGAATGAAAAGAAATAGAAAAGAGATGTGGAGGGGAGTCCCTAGGGATGCTCCCTTTAAATCTCCATGCCAGGGAAGAGGGCTCCAGTGGCTCCTGCACTGCTCAGTGAGGATTAGAGATTGAGCAGAGAGAGGAGCACTGAGCTGGGCTGGGTTTGGTTTGTCCCCTGTGCTGGGACACAGCAGTGGCACAGTTATGGTGACAGAGATGCCAAGACACAGCACTGCTCTGCTCTGCAGCAGGAGCACATCCAGCTGTGGGCATGGGCTGGGCCTGCGACCTCCCACAGCTCTCCTTGCTTCAGTTCCAGGGCAGCTTCAGGTCACAGCAGGGTCTGGAATATTTATCCTTGGAAAACAGGGTGTTCAGGGTGGAGAGAACCCAATTGAACAGTTATCAAGAACCACACAGACTAATATTTCACACAAATATTTGTGTTTGTCTAAATAATTGAGCAACTCCTCAGATCTACTCCAAAACCTTTTCTTCCCATAATTTTTTTTTTAATTTTCACTTTTTTCCTCATTTAGAATGGAAAAAAAAGTACTTTAAAATTTCAAACTTTCTCCTAAAAATAAAAATTTTGTACATTTGTATCCATAGTTATACAGGGTATGCATATACTGATTAAAACAGACATTCCAGGAGATTTTACTGGATGGAAAGTCAATTTCACTGCAGGAGCTGCTGGCAAAAGCTGGCTGTGGGCTCCTTCATCCTCCACACCCATATTGTGTTCTCTGAATAATTCAAACAGCACTTTGGTTGGCAGGCCACAGACCCAGGCAAAGAGTCAGTGGGCCAATAAATTTTACATTTAAAGGGTGTCCCTGTTATTGTAGGGTTAGAATAAATGCATGTGGGCTTAGACAGCTCCCATCCCTGCTATCCCTGCACTAGGAAACAGATGACTTCAGCCTCACACAGGCAGCCTTCATTAGCACAGCACTCAGCAGTCATAAAAAATGTATTATGGTTTGTAAATTGAATCAGGAGCACCTCTGCATTCCTTGTCTTGTGGGAAGCTGGTGCAGCACCAGGAAAGCCCAGTGCATTCCCAAGGCCTCAGGATGTTCCCCAGAATCTCCTGGGCAGGGAAAGGCACTGAGCTGGGACACGCTTGGCTTTGCTGCCCTGTCAGCCTCAGGACTGGATGAGAAAACCTGGTCCCCAGGAGCAGAGACAGAGACACCACCTTGAGAGAACCCAGGTAAAAACAACGAGGAGAATGCTGCAGGGAGAGATGGAAACACCCATGCCATGCATGTACCACACAGGCAGCCTTACACACACAGGGAAACCAGAGCATCCCTCTGCACACCCAAGGCAGCAGGACAGAGAATGCAGAAATGAGCAAAGGAAAGGACAGAATTAGCAGAACTGCTCTTGGATTATGCCAGGTGGTGCAATTCATGAGTCACCCAACCTGCAGATTTTTTCACCCAACCAAAAAATCTTCACATAATAATGGGTTGTAATTACTGAGCCTTAACAAGAAGTTAAACTGTTTTAAAACAACTCCATTGCATCTTGTAGGTCAAGAATTCGAACTATTAACACAGGAGCTTTTCTGTTTTCTAAGCTCCTACTGTCTTGTATTCCTCCGGATTTTCTTTTTTCTTCTCTAGGCAACCCTTAACCCTACCACTGTTTTGGCATGTGACATACAGCCAAAAGTACTAATAAGGAAAGATTTTAAAGAGGAAGAACAGTGATTAGAAAATAAGGAGGGAGAGAGAGAGCGAGAGCTCAGCTAGGACCTGAGGACTGCAGCATTTAAGGTGAGCTTGGCAACATTCCTCATTAGGAAAAGGATCAGAACCTTTTTGCAATTAGAGGGGAAAAAAGAAACAATGGCTCAACTTTCCATCTACAAATGAAACCACCTTCTAGCATTTAGGCTGAAAAAAAAATAAAGAACAAAAGTTTCAGAAACAGAGCAATATGTAACCTTTCCATTTGCTGGCTTATTCTTCCCCAAGGAAACGGATACAGTGAAGATAAATTTGATGATCAAAAAACCAGGGGGATTAGATTGTTGTACGGTGCTGATCACTGGCAAATCCCCCTCTCTGCAGTTCAGAAGCACAGCTTAGCATAACAGACAAGATTTATCATTGCCTTGTCCTTTGCACCACGCACAAAGCAGGCACAAGTTGCTCCTGTCTCAAGAGTCCTCACTCACATCCATGAGGAAATGAACACCAGAATTGTTCTGCTGTTCCTGTACAAAGGTACAAACCCTGAACCCAACACAGAGCTCTGACCCCTGGGGAAATGCCACATTTTCCACCTCTGTTTGTGCACTGCTGCAAATGCATCACATCCTGGCTTCAGCTCGGGGCTCAGTGGATGCCCCAAAGTCCACATGGGATGACCCAAAAACCCACCAGGTACATTCAGCAGTTCCCAGGAGGTGAAACAGACCCTCCCTTCCATTTGTATGTAGAGTACAGAGCCTCCAGTTAAATGGGCACAGAACACAGCATGAATAAATAAACAGGGAAACCAGAGCTGGCTGCTTTCTCCAGTTTTATCTCATGGCACAGATCCTGCAAAGCCACCTCATACACCAGAGAAAAAGATAATTTCCTTCACAGTTGTGCTGTGGCTGAAAACATAATGTCTTCTGCAAATATTCAAGATATTTTGTGGATACATCTTTTAATACTGAAGTGTCATCTAATATTCTGGGCTATTTAGTGGCTGGAAAAGCAATTACTGTAGTATTTCTTGTTTATAGCCACCTAGAAGCTACAAATTTAACTTGGTAGGGATGCACAGTCAGGGGATCTGGTTCCAAAGCAGAACATCTCAAGTCAAGAGCTTTGCTAACGCCTGCAGCAAACTTGCAAGGAGTTACAAAAGCTGTGAATCACATCACTTCAGCAGCACTTAGAGTCAAACCCCACTTCATCGCACGCGGCTGCCTCGGCTGAACTCGGAACCGTTCCTTGTGCAGGGAACATCCCAGCTCCTGTCTCTCTGTAAAACTTGCCTCGAGCAGGAACAGATAAAGCTCTGCAATGCATCTCTCGAGAGCCACGGAATATATTGAAGAGAATTAGAACCATAAGCAGGAAATCAGTCTGCACTGGGAAGGAAACCTTTCCTAGGAAAGATTTGTTTGCTAAGCTGCTTGTAGGGGCCGGTATCCAAATCTCTCCTGTCTGACCTTATCAGCACTTGTGCCCTGCCAGGCACAGGATTAGAGCTGGCTGGACTGAGAAGGTAAGTTGTTAATGTGGGGCTTGGAGGTGGATGTGGGAACTCCTGATCTCCCCCCAACGCTCCCTGTGACCTGCAGCACTCAGCTAAGCCCCGAGCCACAAAGAGGGTATTCAGGGGCCTAAAACTATTTAATTCCTATTGACTGGTTTTCCAAAGGAAATAAATGGCTCCATGAATCTGGGCCTTCAGCCCTCCCATGCAGCAGAGCTCATCTGTAAAATGGAAGTAAAATCACTTCCTATTCCATCTGTGCTTGGCAGTGCTAAACCCCTGAAGAGGGAGCTGGTCCTGTTCAGGCCCCACAGGATCCAGGGGCTGCACACCCAGGTTTATGGAGAGCACTCAGGCCCTGCAGGGTGAGGGGGGTTCATGGCACATCTCCCTCCTCCCAGACCCAGACCAAGGCAGCCCCTTCCAGACAGGAATCAGGAGTGTCCAGCCGCACCCCACAAGGCACATGAGGGCTTTGCTGCCCATTTGTTTATTTTGGGAACAACAGCAAAGCCAGTCTCTCCTCCCTCAACCCTCCACATCCTTTCAACTTCATCAGGCCAAGCACAGCCAGGGTGCTCCTGTGGGACCCTGTTCCCTGCCTCCTGCCAAGCAGGCACTTCTTACACCTCCCTTATTCTCCCCCAGCTGATGTGTAGGGTGGGAAAGTCACATCTTTTGTATCTTCTCCATCATCCTTGAGGGAAGAGTTGAGTGTCTGCAGCCTCACTGCTGTCACTCAGTGAATGTGTCTGTGCATGTGGTTCTTGCTTTCCCCCGTTTTTCCCTCCCACCCTGACAGGCTCTCTGCATGCCCTAACACAGGGAGCACAGCACTCCCTCCCCACTTCTTCATCCCAATGTTATATCTCACGTAACAAGGACACTCCTTAGAAAAGGAGTTCAGGCCAGAAAATCCAAACCAACGCTTCAGAAAGACACCCAAAGACTGCAGCTTTATTACGAAGCAAAAATGACCTCAAATCCCTGAACTAACAAATGCCCGGGTTGAAAAAGATGGAATAAATTAAAGGATATAATTATGGCTGGGCAAAGAGAGAAGGAGGTTGCTCAATAGGATGAAAGAGAGATTTGAGGAATAAGAAATGAAAGGAGGTGTCAGCTTGAATCATCCAGGTTGAAAACTGCTGCTGATTTTGACTGACATACTGAGACTTTCCGATTGCAAACTCTTTCTCTAATAAGCTGCAAATTCACCTCTACACTTTTACTTTGATCTTAATGCAAATATTTTATAATGGACACATTTAATGATTTTCAGGTACTTATTGGTTCTATCAGACTTGATACTGGAATCAATCTCCTCTTTTAGAAAGCTTGGGTTAATGGCAAAGTTTATTAAACTGCATGCAGTCATTCAGAGAAGATCAATAGAGACATGATTACAGAGCAACCAGAGGATTAAACATGAGATTTATCACAAAATTAAACTGAATTAAATGTTCTCTGATAGCACTTGAAATGCTGTCGATACTCTTAACTGATAATCTATGCTTTCTGTGTTTACTTACCAGACAGCAGGGAAGTCTGACTCGAGGAAATGACTGTAATGTAAAATCTGCAAAGATTTGCTGAGAGCATTAAACCTCACCTAGAAAACCATTATTTCTTCCTGTTAGTAGAGCAAAAGCATTTTGCTTCTTTGCCCATTTCCTCTTTAAGGCAGAGGAGGATACAGCCCTCTCCCATATCACACTTTGCAATCTCCTTCTCAGGGCCATTAGAGGATGCACAGGCCAGTAAAGGATCCTACACAGGGTTACAATGAAATATTTTATGGCTTCCTGCTATGGCAGTTTTCACCTCATTCAGAATAATTTTGAGTTCTCCATGACCTTATTAAAACTTATTCCACACACTGAGAAATTTGCAGCCTTCCTGCTTCTCCTTTCCCTCAGCTTAGCCCAGCCACCCCCTGGGTTCTCACACTCCATCTCTCTTGCACAGCACTGTGCAAACTTCTCTCATGTTCTCTGCCAAAAGAACTCAACTCCAAAGCATCAAAAAAACCAAACTAACCAACCAAACAAAACCCACAACCCTTCCCACTTAAAAAAAGAAAAACAACCTAAAAACAAAACAACAACAAAAAAACAACAACCAAAAAAAACCCATAAAACCCCAGGTGTACCAGCAACACAGTAGTACTTTTCTAGAAGTCCAGGGGAAAAAATCAGGCCAATTTTAAAGAGAGACTGTAAATTCAGACATATTCTTTGAGATGAGATCCATCCCTACAAGAGAGCAGGAATTCCCCAGCCCCTGCTGCACCCTGAGCTCTGTTATCAGAATCACTCACAGAGACCACTTCCATCTGCTCTGGGATAACGTGGCTGGCCTGGCTGAAGGACCAAAACCTCAACTCTCAGGAGGAGAGGGGGGAAGGGGTAGGGAAGGAGCAGGAGTACACAAGGGACCAGATGCAAAATAATAACCCATCACAACCACAGCTTTGATAAATTTTGATCATGTTTCCGTCGGTTTCCAAAAGGGTCTTGACACACAAATTCAGCCAGATAGTTCCTTTAAAATGTAACGCTTGTGGAGGGACGTCAGCTTCCAGGCATTTTTCCATCATACTTTTCAGAGAAAGTCTGTATACCACAACAGCCTCCACCAAAAGCTTAGTAAACCTTAATAAAATACCTCAAAGGAAATATGACCATCCAACAGCAAATAAACTACCCAAAACAAAACCCATCAAAAAATCCCACATCAACTATCATGAATTGAATTTTTTCTGACTCAGAGGGGCTTAGCTGCTTTCTAAACAGGCTCAGCTATCCCCAGTGTACTTTGCAAAATTCAATCCAGTAATCCAATCCCAGATGCATTACGTGAAATCTTATTTCTCCAAGCTCTAGAAAAGAACAAGCAAAAAGGAAGGCTTTAGGAACACTAATTTGCCAATAAATACTCACTGAGCCAATTTCGCCTTTACTGCTTTTTGGAGGAAAATAAAAGGAAAAAATCCCAAAACACCAACTGCTGTCCGAGTGCTACATTCCCTTATTAAAACTTCACTTGTGGATAGAAAAAATACCATGTAGCACGTACCCTGAAATTAGCCCAGCATGTGCTGCCCCAATAAACAAATCCTGGGAAACTAGATTAGCATCATTCCCAGGAGGCTTCCACACCAGAAATCATCGCCAGCTCTGTCCAACGGGAAAATCTCTGTAATATCTACCAGAGGGACCAAAATACCCAAATGCAGAGCAGGGCATGTTCCAGCAGTGACCACTGAAGGCACAGTGAGGGCACACAGTGGCTGTCAATTTTCACATTGATGCCATCAGGAGGTGAAGTCCCGCAGTGCCCGAGCAGAGCCCTGAAGTTCTGGGAGCCCTGAGCCCACCTGGCTGAGCAGGGACAGACTCACCCTGGTGCTTCATCAGCAGGAGACAGCCCAGGTTTGTGGGGTCCCCACGTGCCCTGTGGGATGCTCCACGGGTGACACAGACGGCATCAGGAACACGGGAGCAGTGACACTGCCCTGGAACAGCAGCTGTTCCATCAGGAGGGCAAGGACCAGGTGAGCAGCTGCATGTGACATTAAACATCCAGCTCTGACAGCATCCTCCTGCCCTGACACTGTCCCGTGGGATCCCCATCCATCTCCATTCCAGCAGGCGGCTGCCCTGCCGTACTGGCAGCAGTGAGACACACTGCCCTTAAAAATAAGCATTTCTGGCTTCCTCGTGCCGAAAAGGGGAAGCAAAGCCCACTGTAAAGAATACAGTTGCATATCTCAGTGTACCACCTGAAAGGTGGGCTGAAGCCAAGCAGGTGACAGGCAAACCGTATCAAAAATGTGATTTTTCCAGGCAGTGGTTTCCCTGCAGCTGCTGCTCTCTTGGAAACAAAGGCCATCCCTGCAGCTCTCGCTTATGCAGCACGTTGCTGCTGATGCCCCAGTGCCTCAGTGAGGGGCCCAGGGTGGTTCCTGTTTCTGCTCTGGGCAGAAGCAGCCTGTGAGAGACAACATTAAACTACAGCTGGTAATTCCTGACGGGAGGCTCAACCCTGCCAAATGTGCTCCTTGTGTCCTGCCCCACAGCTAAGAGATTCTGGACTTGCTTTTTCCCCCCTCCTCTGGCCCTTAGACACAGAGGTCCAGGGCAGCAGGCAGGGGACAGCTCAGGACACGGAGCAGGAGAGGTTTCTGTGGCACCAAAAATTACCTCCCTCAAAAAGCAGTTGCTGTGTGCTCTGCATTCTATTAATTTAATGGTCAGGATAATAAATTTGTCAGTAATGACAAAGAAATTCCCTAGGAACTGGAGTACTCAAGTGTCATTGAAGCTCCATCTATTTAGCAAATAGATGAATGCCTTTCAGCGAGGCCTGTGTGATTAAGCAGCTGTCACAGCTCCTGCAGCAGCTGCTCTGGCAGCTCAGGCACAGGTACTCTCAGGGCTCTTCCTCACACGGATGTGAAGATGATCCTGATGTGAACGGAAATCAGCAACTGAAAACCCAATTAATGAACTGACACAGAAGTAATGGGTCATTTCTGTAAGTCTTCTGCTCCTGTTGACTTGTACAAGCTTCGGTTTTTACAATCAGATTCATTAAAGTTTTACAAACAAAAGAGAACAGATTTTGCTTTCTGACTCGCTGAAGTTATGTTTGAGTGGACTCACCTTCATGAGGGAGTGTGAGTTTTTTTTAGAGGGAGTTTGATTTTTGGAACACATTTCAGCTTTTTCACAGACTGAGATACTGGATCTATTTTACTATCTTGATTTCTTAAAAATTCAGGGAGACAAACTGTTTCTGTTATTTTTACCCTTCTAATTGAGCAGTAGTTTTCACATGTATACTCCACTCAGCAGCCACTGAAACTGGAGGAAGTTTTCCAGGAAATTTCTGTGTGCTCTATTTCCTAACACACACTGCAAGAGGTTAAGAACAGAGGATACACAACTCTCTGTTCTCCTATTTTCATAATTAGAAATTAATGGAAAATCCCAGTGAAAATGTGGGTGGATGACAGACTGAAGAGCTCACTGTCCTTGGGTAGGGGATATCAAAGATAGCACTTGGTCCATTGGAGAGGAAAAAGAAATGGCCATGAAGGCCATGAAAGCAAGAAATTGAAGCAAGAAGGACTCAGCAGAAGACTCTGCTTGTACCCAACATGGGTGCACCTCAAAGAGGCAGTTTGAAAGCCTTTCTCTGCAAGGCAAGATAGAGAAAGGAAGGGAAAGGGCCACTGGGACAGACTTTCAACCTGGAGACAAGAATATTTACACCAGCTGAGAATCTGCCCTAATTAAAGGGAATATTTCTGCATGAAAGAAAATGAAGCATGGGATGCTCAACCTAAGAAGTTTCAACAGAATATTAACTGCTGAGGCTAACAATTACAGGGATTGCCAGACATCAGGTGGTACAAAGGGATCACCCAGGGGACAAGAAGCAGGAACTTCTTCCTAACTGAATGACTGCAGTGAGTCCCCACACTGCTTACAGCTCACTGAGAAATGCTTAGAGCTGTGTGAGACAAGATGATCAGAAATTCTTCCTCTGTGAATCCTAAATATTTAGAGCAATGTGCTTGACATTGTGGTTTGCTGAAAACCATCATAAATGCAGAAAATTTTGGAGCAAAGCAGAAAGGTGGTGGAGGGGAGGCCCTTCTCACAGCATCCCCAGCTGAGCACAAGCACACGCTGTACCATTTGGGAGGCAACTTTATGTGCTCTTAGTAGTAGATTAATGAATGTAATTACCTAACATTGTGGCTGCGAACGCTGCAAAACTGTAATTTATAGTGTGCTGTAAAGTTCTAATGTGTTTTTATGTCCATAAGCTGCTTAACCATAATCTAATGCATTTGTACACGAGCACCCTCCTAAGTGGCTCTCGGATCAGCAGCGAGCGGTGTCCCCTCGCCCGCACACTCCTGCTTTATGTCTTGATAAACCAACCTCTCCTGCTGGGCAGCTGAGGAGAAGCAGCTGCTAATGGGATGAATCATTCAAGTCCAGTGGCAAGAACTGCTTTCCTTCCTTCCTTCCTGGCTGGAGCTGCAGCGCCGAGGAAAGCAAAGCCCAGCATCGCGCAGAGAGCAGAGAGCAGAGAGCACAGGGCGGTGTCCTGGTGAGTGCTGGGTTGGAACACAGAGCCTGCAGAGCTGGGCTCAGCCACACCTCCTCCTACACCTCAGCCTCTCAGTCCTCCACAGCCAGGACACCAAGAGACCCCAGACAGCACTCACAGGGATCGATGTCAAACAAAACCCTTCCCGTTCTCTCAGGCTCTCTCAGCTGCTCTTGGGCTGCTGCAGGACCCTGTGGTCACTTCAGTCCTTCTCTGCTCCAAGAGGAGAGATGTGGATAGGACTCCTGAAGTATGTGCTTATTGTTGCCACTAACTCATTTAGGCAAACCATTTAACTTCTTTATGCCCTTGCTTAACCATCTGTAAAATGGGACTAATAATAAACCTCAGAGGGATTTAGTTAGACTTAATTAAATGGTTTGTAAAGTGCTTTGAGATCCTCAGGAGAAATGTGTTGTGCAAGTGCAAATTATTATTACTGTTACAGTGCTTTCCTACTTTCAACACAGTTAAATATTAATGATCCAGTACTCCTAATGCCCAGTGATACAACTTTCCTGAACAGGAATTTTCTCAGCTAAAAAGACACAGGACCTGGTAGAAGAACATAAAAACAAACAAACAAAGAAACAACTTTCTTTGTTGTTCATTCATAAGTAGTCTGAAACAGAAGCTAAGAGTAAATATTTTAGTACGTATCAAACTAAAGATGTGCTGTACATGCAGTCAGTTCAGAGCCAAAACAATGCCAATTAAATCACCAAACACAGTGTCCCTATTACACACTGCCAGAGACCCAGGTAGGAAAGGTCAGTATCAGTGCTAATATATAAAAATACCTTTCCTAGTTAAAAAGGTACCATGGAATGAGTGTCGAGATTAACATTCAATTAACAGCTCCATCGTGTCAGAAGGAACATCAATGCCTTGTTAGTAAGAATGTTACAGCTTCAGGGGCCAGGGGAAAGAATATCCTGGATTTTCAATAAGGTTTGTCTATTGTGATCCGGCAAAAACGATCTGAAAGTTGCCTGCAGGCAAAAAAAACAAACAGCCATGATTCCTCCTCTTTTGTCAGCTTCTTCCAGGCCAACTTAAAAGGGGAAAAATGAAAAAAAAATTGACTTATGACTGCAGGTCATGGGAGCTGAGTGAATGTGACCTGGTTTGCAAGGCCTGCTGAGCCTTTCCACCCCAGGAAACTGCAGCCACAGGAACAGCAAGTCCTGCCCCAAACACTGAACTCTCCCCTCCCCTGGATGTGGCAGAAATCTGCTAAAACTGAACCCAAAATCACCACTGAGAAGTGTTTTCTTAGTGTTTTTCAGTATTTGGTTAAAATATATAATAATATATCAAGCCAAATCAAACATCAGGAAAAAAAAAAAAAAGCAATTCCAAATTTGAAGGTATTAAGGTTACACACACAACCTTAGGTGGTCTCCACTTGCAGCTGTGGTGTGGTGTGATTTTTAATTATATGGTGAACTCTGATATTTCTATTTGATCTTCAATAATAATGACATAAAAAAGAAATATAATGCATTGATAATGAAGTCAAACATGTTTTTGCCATCCTTATGTACTACAAAGGGAGCCATCCAAAGAAAGCTGATTAAAAAGCACTTCTAATTTACTTACATTACAGATCCTAAAAATAATTAAAAGAGCAAAGAAAAAAAAAAGGCAAGGAAAAAACCCACCACAAATAAAAGAAGAATCATCATCATCTCCAGATGAAAAATCCCCTTTGCACTGAAGCACCAGATATCAGAGCAATAAGGATACACCAAGCAGGAATGTAGCTGATAGAAATGTGTGGTTTTGAATCATGAAGTCTTTATTTCATCTAACACAAGCTCATCTCATAACTCCATGCAAAAGAAGAAACCACACCAAAGACTTTTTGGGGCCTGAGTAAAGGTAGGGACAGCACCAGGACTGAAACCCTGCAAATTGTTCTCACCCTGCTCCTGCACCATGGGGCAAAAAATATTCTGACTTGCTTTGGTTTTCTGCACCTCCCTCATGGATCAGGCTGGTCACACCTACTCCTGCAGAGATGCTGCCCGCTGGAATCTCAGACTCTGTATGGACAAAATCCCACTGCTCAGAGCTTAAATATCCTAAATATCCTTCAGTGTCACATCAGTTAACCACGAGCACTTACACAATGCTAAGCTTCCAGAAAAACATCCCTGAGAAAGTATTTTCCCAGCTTTGTGCAAACAATCTCAAGGTGACCTGTGTAAATTTTGGATGCTTTCAAAGCCAGGCAGAAGGGCTGTCACCACACCACAAGGTCCATCAGTTGATGTCCTTTGGCTCCAAACCAGACTGGCTGAGCCAGAACCTGCCCTGAGGGATAACCTTTAAAAAAACCCAGCCTCGAAACACAAAACAGGCAACCCCCACCCTTTAATCCCAGGGGTGCAGTAATTTCTGAGCAAATAAAGGAACTGGGGTGACAGGAGTTGCTGCTCAAGGCCTGGAGTCAGAGCAAGTCCCCCACTGTTTATAAACTTTCTCCACTCAGGCACATTTCACACAGCCAGACCTGTGTGCCATCAATGAGGAAAAGAAGAATTGTGGCAATTTTATGTTAGTAATAATTTTAAACCCATCAACTTCAACATAAGAATTTCTATCTGTTTCAATATTTAATTTATTTTGCCTTCTAGTGTTCCTAAATTAGGGAGACATTTTATTGCTCTGGTTGACATTTTTATGAAAATTGAAACTAGGCTTCATTTTTTAAGCTAAATTTCTCCACTTGAAAAGCTAATTAGTGTTTCTGCCCACACTGGGGATGCAGGTGCAGAAACACAGGCAGACCTACACACACAGAGACTGCCTGGGTGGAAAGATGAATATCCTTTTGAGAATCTGGACATCCTGTACCTCTATCACTACAGTAAATGGCAAGATTCTAATCTTTTCCTACTGCTTCACAGTTAAAACCTGCATCTGTGACCAGACCATACAACCCCCGAGTCTGCATTTTTCCTGAACAAGGATTAAAGCAGCACTTAACTACATAGACTGGCTGCCAGTTATTCTATTAATATAATCCATCTTTGCTTACTCTTGTTTTAAAAGAGAAGTGAGTGCTCTGGCAGCCTTGAGCTGCTTCCCTTTTGCCTTCAGCAGCTGATTATTTTCAGAATGGAAATGCTGGCCTCAGTGGGTACCTGCAAACAGCCTGACTGCTGTAATGATGATCTACCTGTCTGCTGCTTCCAGGCCACCTGTTTGCAGCCTCCCAGGAAGCTTTACAGATAGATAAAAAGCTTCCAATATTTTCTCCACATAAAGTGCAACCCATCCATCAAGTTGTTTACATCACACCGAGATATATGCACCTTTATCATTAGAGGAGCTGTCTCCAGAAATGGGATGAACACACAGACATCATAAATCTCCCCTTTTACAACAGCTGCTGGGACTGCATTATTTTTGTTGAAGGAAACCCACCCAGCAGCATCCCAGGATCAGCATTTCGGGGTGTCTTAAAAACATTCTGCCTTTGTGCCCTTCTGTTGCACTGTGTCCCCTTAATGGCTGATCCTGGGATGCTGCTGGGTGGGTTTCCTTCAACAAAAATAATGCAGTCCCAGCAGCATCCCAGGATCAGCCATTAAGGGGACACAGTGCAACAGAAGGGCACAAAGGCAGAATGTTTTTAAGACACCCCGAAATGCTCTACAGCAGTGGTGTTTTGCTTGGCTCCAAAGCTGCCATTCCACAAGCACTCTTAAGGCCAGGCAGCTTCTGCCAAGATTTGAACCACCTACAAACCTGCCTGGCCCTCAGTATTTCCTGTGAACACAGCCAGGCATTGCAAATGCAATCTCACAGCAATTAACATTCTTTTGCAGTCTCAGTAAACACGATCTGTCAAACAGGGGAAGGTGCCCAGGCTCTGAAGGCAAGGATCAGGCAGAGCAGCCCAGCAGCTCCAGCCTCTCTCAGAGATGTCACCTGTCCAGCCAGCCCCTGCCATCTGCCCCACCAGTGCCACCAAGAGACACCTGAGATCAGCACGGAGAGGTGAAATGCTCACCCCTGTGATGGGAATGAACGAGCACAGCCCTGCAGGAACCCCTTCAGCACAGAGCCAGCTGCTGTGGGGATCAGAGCCATGGCTGTAGCTGGGGATCCTCCTGGGTTACAGACCCACAGGGACTCAGCAGCTCTGCCTCAAACATCCCCTGAGGGAATGAAGGAGGAAGTGGCAGAGAAACCTGGGGAAGATCATCAGCAACAACTCAAAATTCTATCATAAAAGGAGGGGCAGGTGTGAGGGGGCTGAAAGACAGCTCATGTGTGAACCAAGTCTGAACTGACATCCCAAATCCAAAAAGAATCTATGCTGTGATCTGCTCAGGGTGGGGGAAAAGAGAAGTCCTCCCCTAGTGAGACCAGTATCCCAAAGGGACCTACTGTGAATTTGCTTTGAAAACTTCTTTTCTGTTTATCTGCCAAAACAAATAAGGACAATCAAGAGTTTGCTGCTGTAAACTTCTTTCCTCTTCTTGAGACAAATTCTCTCACAGAGTAATAATTTCTATTTAATTGCTGCATTTAGACAAAATAAACCACTTGAGAAAAAGAGGACATGCAAAAATAACAACAGATTTGAAATGAAGCCTGGACCTTAACTTGAGCTACAGAGAGAATTAAAAGCAGATTACAGCCAGTATGGAAAGCTATTAGAGCAATACATGAAATTCCAAAGACGAGCAGAGCACAATTTGCTGTGTCCCTGCAGTGTCCCTCTGCCATGACCCTTCCTGTGCAGGGACCATGGGGCTGGAATTTGGCTCATTTTCACACCTAGGGCTCTGTAACTGAGAACTGCAGATCCCAAACCTCACCTTACACCACAGCAGACCTGAGCTGGTTTTGCCCCTAGGAATAGGTGCAGTTGCTGATTTGAGAAGGCTGAAATACAATAAATGACTGCTTAGCCCAGTGAAAAATAAACCAAGCCCAAGATCTTTCTTCCCTTTTTAAAATGCAACTACATATAAAATAACAGCCTTTGCTATTTCACTGGGAAAGCTTTTAGCCACAACAATCTAAAGAGACAAGAAAGGATTTCAGGGAGAAGCAACACGTTTTATGAGATCCATTGATATGTGGGGAAGAAGAGAGGAGCTTCTGGGCACGCACAGTCTCGTGAGGCTGGGGTGGCTAAAAGCCTGCTGAGTTTTCCCAGATGCCACATAACGAGGGCTAAGGATCAGTAAAATGTGATGGGAAGAGGCCCCAGCATCCTGGAAGAAGAGAGAAAGGCATTCCCTCCAGTTCCATTTCCTTCTCTTTTCAAAAGGAAGCCATGTCCTGATCAGCACAGAGAATAAACCCCAGCAGGGAACACTGGCACTGACAGCACCTCTGGCACTTCCCAGGTCTCTCACTGGAACATTGAGAAGCAGAATGATAAGGCCCAAACACACAAATGTCACTGAAAATCAGCTCAGGGAAAAGGATAAGGCTTTCTGTCTGAAGTGCTTCTTTCTCTTTATCAGCTGCTCTGCCCCGTGTTCAGCTGGTTCCTGAGCATCTCCAAATGTGCACAGGAACAAACACGGAGCAGGGAGGAAGAGAAATCATTGGCAGGGAGGCCAAGGAATAATTCCTATCAGTGGCAAACTCCAAGATCATCGGCTGCCACTCTCTATAGCCTGTGTGGAAACCAGCTGGAAGAGCTAATGAAAGAATGGAATTCTGGTGTTAGAAAAACAGGTTTTAATGAGATGGAGCAAAGTACTCACCTCTAATAGGATAGACAAGCCTAAACTGAGTTTTCTATTTGCAGGAAAACATTAAAAAATCAGTTTCAATATAGACCATCCCAGCCAGTTGAACAAACTAGTAACAGTCAGGGTTTTTACAAAGAGCCTGTGCTCAGCTCTGTGCTGGCATCTGAGGTTACAAACTGCCTCTCTTGAATCTACAGGGCTGTGGTTTTCTGTGGCATTGACATTTTCCTTTCAAGCGTATCAGTTCTTCCTTCGTTTCAAATGCTGCTTGCTCATTTTATCTGCCCTTTAAGTGTTTAAAAAGATTCAAACTGAATTAAGAAAACAAAAAAGAAATCAAACCCCAAACCCCACAGTCTTCTGGATTTATGTGTTTTCTGATGTGTTTGCCATGGTGTAACCAATCAGATAAGCTCCTTAGTTCCATCCAGTGATGGATTATTGAGTTTTTATTTATGTTTCTCCTTGTTTAGCCTCCCAAGCACCAATACACTTGTACCAATGTCTCAGCTTCAGCTCCCATTAAGGAAAGAAAGAGCCAGCAAATGTGATCAGCCTTGGAGATTTTCCAGAGTCAGAGAGCTCCTGAGCCCTCTCCTCTGCTCTAAGCACATTTGGCACTGCTTTGCTCTCTTCCCAGCCCTGCTCCCAGCCTGGCTTCAGTACAGGGTGCAGATCACTCACTGCATTTCACACCCACTTGCTGACATCTGATAGACAGCAGGAAAATAAGGGAAAACAGCACTGAGCAATGAAGGTCAAAGATAAGCTCAAGACTGATAAAGGCTGTGACCTCCACCTCACAAGTGCTAGACAAATTGTCCCTCCTGATCTACACTTACTGAGCTTTTCTTTCCCCTCCCAGGGCAGGGAAGCACTTTTAGACTAATGGTCAGCTTCAGAATCAACACATTGTGGGTTTCTTCACATGGAAAGATTCCAACTCTCATAGTTAAAGTCAGTCAGTTAAGTATTAAGTCTTAATACACTTGTCTATTTTAATTGCTACAGACTTGTTCTCCAAAGCACTGCATCTCAACAAACTCACTGTGAAAGTCTGAAGATATTTGTGATGTTAACAGAATGATCTCCTTCCAGATAAGCGTCAGTCCCCTTGTGAAAAGATTTAGCTTTCCAGAAGGGTAGAGGATTAATTGCTGAAGCAGCTCCTGGCACCAATTAAACCTTGCTTACACCCAGGAGCAGCCTGAACTGCCATCATGCCACCTGAACAGATCCTCAGAAAGAGTTTGTCCAGATTTTCCCTACATGAGGGGCAATTCCATCAATACAAAGTCTGGTAAGTTCAAATGGAAATGCTGATTTATCTTCTGGGGGGGTCATTCTTGGTACAAGTTAGCTCCCTGCAGCTGAGTTGGGATTTTTACCCACATCAGATAAGAAAACAGGCAGAGCAATGTGTAGGGAGCAGAACTTCTGAGCTGGAAACCATTGGCTTTGCCTGCGCAGAAGAAACAGAAAATGCCCACACAGTGTAAGTTACTGAAATTAAAGGTCATCACAGATGTCACTGCTCTGCCCTGCAGGGGAGAAGCACCTGAGCTCAGACTGTGCCCATGCAGGTGAGACACACCTGCAGCACGAGCTGTGACAGCCTCCCCACCTGGTGCCACCACAGAATCTCTTCTGGCTCCTGAGGGCTGAGGCCAAAGCATCACCAGCAGTTTGCTCTCACCTGTACAGGCCTGTCCTCTCCTGCCCTCTGCAGTGTTTCATATTCCTGACTAAGCTGTGTTCTACCTATGGTACCCTTGTGTCACATTCATCATCACAGTGTCACTGAGGTCAGCTCAGCGCTGACAGGCTCCCAAAAGAAAGTAAAAAAATCAGTTTTAGCAGACTTTTACCTGTCACCTGCTATCTAAAGAATGGGATATCACTGCTGAGCTTCATCCTTGGGATTCAGCACTGCACAACAACCAAGATTCCTGACACAGCTCCTGGCTGGTATGACCTGGAACACACCAAGACTAATAAAATGTTTTCAAGGTCCTAACTCCTGCTAAATCCCTTGCAGACACCTTACAAGGCACACAGAAAACAAGCCCTAATGCCAACATCCACTGCTATGACACTCCACTTGATTTCTCCAATTCAGTGTGTTCCCAAGTGGTGAGTAATATCTGTGAAGAACAAACATTAAGAAGATATTACACAGTCAGCAAAAAATCCATTTCCTCTCCTGTGTATAGGACTGCACTACACATTTCACAGAATTAGTTTACCACAGAAGACAGTAAATCAACTATAAACCAAGTTGTTTACGTGACCCATGTGGGACTGAGAGAAGAGCCCTCAGTTCCAAACCTTTCAATCATATGCACACATGATCAAAGCAAGGCTTCTGTGGCTGAGGGGCAGGTAAAACACCCCTGCTATTATGGAAACTACACATTTACAGTAAAAAAGAATTAAACACACAGGGAAGTCCCTTTGATTGTTGCACATCTCCTTAATTCAGTCACCTTGGCTGCAGCCCCAGCAGGCCCTCCCCACACACTTGGGGGGTCACTTGGGGGGCTGGATGGACAGTCCAACACTCCAGCCCCTGGCCAAGGGCACAGTGCAAATCCAGGACCCAGAGCAGGGAACAATGACCAGCCAGTGCAATTTTGCACTGCATCTGCTTCTACCTCCAGTAATTGTTTTCATCCTATAGAGATACATTAACGTAAACATATTCCAAAGCAGAAAATGGGTTAAAGGCCAGAGCCAAGGAAAAATGAACCCTGTTCCTCTTAACACTGAACACCTCAATACACAGGGAGGAATAAGGGCAATGACTGAATGTCTTCAGTTAGATTCCAGCTCAATCACTGATATTTTAGGACAGACTACTGCCTGCTTGCAGTCTTGGATCACAAGGGAAAAGCAAGAAGGGAACAAGGCAAGCAAACTATTATTACCAAAAACATGCAAAACATCTTGTATGAAGATTGTCTTTTCTTGAAAATCCAAGAGTACAAGTGCCAGTTAAGAAAGACAAATATCTTGGGTGACTGAGCCTGAGAATCAGGCTAATTCAGAAATTAGTTACTATTATGTAGGACATGCTGAGGCAACTGTGTTTAGTGCTCACAATAGCCAACAAACTGAGGAAAGTCACCACAGAGAGGGGAGAAGGGAATGACTGGATGGACACGTGTGTGAGCTTAGTTTGTATTCAGCCACATCAGCTCCCTTTGCACAAGAGAGAGAAGTGAGTTTTTAGGAGCAAAATGAACCATGAAAGGTGGCAGGTTTGTCTCTAGTGGCCACAAGGGCTCAGAAATTCAAAGGTGTGAACATGACCTTGTCATCAACAGCTATTAAGCAGACAAATGCAGCTGAAGGTTTATCAAAACAGAGACACTGGCCTACATGTCCCCTGGCAACAGCAGCTGAACTCTTCTTAAATAACCTTTTGTTAAAGATTTGGGAAAACCTGTTAGTACATTACACTTTGCAGTGCTTTAAGGAGGGCTTTTTTTATCAAGTGACACTTCTTGCCTTTCCCTTCAACTGTGCACAGTCTTTCAAGGAATCTCAGTGGTGTTGCAGTGTTTTAGCTGGGATCAGTGGCAGACACTTCCCTGGGGACACAGCTGGAGGTGAGGTGAGAGCAGCTGGAACTGCTGCAGTTGCACCACTCTTATGGTCTGAATCGATGCTCTCCGAGACAAAACGAGATCCAAACGTGATGTTTTGTTCTCAGAAAAGAACAAAATGAGAGAAGATGTGGCATCCACCCATTCTAAGAACCACATTCCAACACAGCCCATGCTCTCTCACCAGCCACACGCAGACCCTGCTGCAGGGACATGTCCTACCTACATCAGGTTGTTTAAAACACCAGGTGTTCACTGCTTCTCCAGTTCCAGGCTCACAGTGCAGGAGCCAGAGGGGAGACTCTCTTTTTAAGCAGAAAGCATAAAGAAGCAGCAAACTGAGAAGGAAAAATGTAAACCAGCACTGAAGTCAAATGGTGAGCAGAGACCCAGCCCCAGCTGATGCATGGGCTTCCTCCTCACCTCCAGCATGTTCGAGATGTGCCTCAGGACCAACATCACAGTGACAGCCTAATGCAGCTTCTAGAAAACACTGAGAATGGCTGGGCTGCAGAAAGCTTCTCATCTTTCTTTCTCAATTTTTTTAAACTCCTCTCAATGGTTTTTAATGACCTGGAAATGGCAGGACAGGTAGACCCAAGCTATTCCTTCTGCCTATGAATTATGTGCACTTTCCAGTATCAGCATGTTGCTGTTCATATTCTAATCTCTCTTTTCATTGGGACCAAAGTAGTATCACAAATACTGGAGTGTGTGAGCAGATCAGAACATGGAATCAGGGCAGCTCTCCATTCACCATTTCATGAAGCAGTTCAGATCAGACCCCTGTTAGCCAGGACAAGCCAGAACACCAATGTCTGCTCAGCCACAGTCAGAATGGAATCCAGCAGTAAAAACTGGAAGGGTTTTCATGTTGGTTCAAAAGAAAGCTTAATCCAGTATAGTTCTCTGCTTTCCTTCATTTCTCAACACGTATGTGGTCATGCCCATGGATTCAATGCACATCTGTTACAAAGCAGATGAACTGCACAGTCCCTTTCTTCCCTCTCTCTTCTGCTCCCATGCAGAAAATTAAAGATTGGAGGGTTCACAGTTTATACTAAAACCACTGGCTCAGATGATGAGTGAAACACTTCTTTTGGAGGATTAACCTGGAATAGATGGCAAAGGAATGCAATTACTTTTTGGTTTCAGTGACATTAAGCACAAAGAGTATCCTCAGTTTAGGGAACTTGGCAGTGTCAAAACTCAGTTCATGATAATTGAGAAAAAACATAACTTGAGTCCAGCTTTCTCCAAAATATGCAGCTCTGCAAAGAGAAGACTAAAGCTGCTGTGATCAGCTCAGGAGGCAGTGATGGGGGCCATCTCCACCAGGAATTCTGGCACAGGCAGCTGAAGCAAGATGGAAAAGTGTGGTTTCCTTGCACAGAAAGCACAGTGGGATATGAGGGGGTTTCAGTCATGAGCTCAGAGAAGAGTTGTGAAACTGAGAATAAGGAGAGTGAGCTGGATGTCAAATGTGCCATTAAAGCCCTCACTTTAAGGAAAAGGGAAGGTAAAAGCAAGGACAGGTTACAGATCCTCAGGGAATGGGGGATGAGCAGAAAGTAAAATGACTGGGGAAACAAAAAACATGAAGAAAAATATGTGATGAACACAGAGGAACTTTAAGTCACTTCAGGAGGCCTGAAAATGGCCAAGAGAGGTGAAAATGGCCAAGAGAGGTGAAAGGAAGCAAAGCTCTAGGAAGCCTCAAGCAACAGGAATGGCAAGCAAGAGCTTAAGGAGAGCCTTAAACACCCTTGAGCAAACAGCCAGACCACCCTAAGGAAGCCCAGGGGCTGCTGAGGGAGCCAGGGAGACATCGAGGAGCCTGCAGAGGACAGGGGGAGGAAGGGAACAGGGAAACTGCACAAATCAGTGCAGACACTGAACTGGCTCCTGAGAACTGAACCTGAGGAGCAAAGTGCAAGCAGCCCAGGGCACTGGGAGGCTCTCAAAGCACAGGGACAGCAGCGACGCTGAGCCAGAGGGACGGCTGTACAAACAGGACACAAAATCCATCCTCTGCTGCTGCCCCTCCAACAGTGATCCCTGCCAGCTGCTTTCCAAAGGAGGAATTAGAGGTATTTAGAGCTGTTTTATCAGGTAATCCATAGCAGTTCATGGAAAGAGAAATGTCTTACTGACTCTCAGCTGCTGTTCACCTTCACATACCCACGAGCACGGCGGCAAGGAGACGTTTGCAAATGTTTCATAGTGAGAGCCAATGTTCATGGAAACAAACTGGAGCAAAGCTTTGCTGTCAGACTGGCAGGAACTTCAGGTTCCTGCCTCTGAGCACTGGGCAGCCCCATCACCAGCAGTGCTTCACAGTTCATTTCTCCCCAGCCATCTTACACAAGAAAATATTCCAAAAGAGGGAGCCTCATCTAGAGCTAAGGACTACAGTTTGAAAAGGCTCTTTGCAAACACGAGGCAAAGATTCTACTGAGGATTTCTCTGACTGAACTCCCCAGCAGAACATATTCAAGGTGAGCAAACACTGAAATGCAGAGTGCTCGTGGGGCTGCCTCCCAACCTGACCAAACCTGAATTCACAGCTCCTCTCCATGCTCCACCAGCAACCTTAAGGAGAAAAAGCTCCTGTTTTCAAATGCAAGGATTCTGCCACAGTTGTGGACTCCATCTTCCACTGTGAGGTTCTGATCCAGCACTATTGCTCTGAGGCCATCAGCACTCTGCTGAGATAAATTCCAATGAAAACCCCAGCATTTAAACTACCTGTGAAAGCCAGCAGCAGTCAGGCAGAGGCCACAGAAGCTAGCAAGAGACAAAAACCCCCACAGAATCAGATTTATTAGTTATTCATGTGAATTCTCATTAAATACCATTGTAGGCTTTAATGGACACTGACATACTGATACTCCATTCGAATAATTTAAAAAATAAATTAAAAAAAAATCAAGACTAAGGAGTTAGCCCATCAAAATAGAGGGGCCTTCAGCTTCCTTTTGTTCATTTGTAAGGACAATCTCAGCTTAAGTAAATCAGCCAAAAATCCAGCACAAACACCAGCACAGAGAAGTGTGCTCTTTTCTGTTAGCACCTTCCTAGAAGAAACACAAACCTCTACTTGTCAGCAGTGCCACAAATTTCGGGCAGAGGTGAGGCTCCAAATGGACTGACAAGCAGGAAGGACAGCAGCTCTGAGCTCCAGGCTCACAGCCAGGCAGGGCTGACACAGATACATCTCCGAGTATCCCTAACAGGGGTTTTCTGCCTTTTCCCACAAGTGGGTCATTAAGTGCTTTCCTCCTTAGTGAATCCCACAAGGAAAAACACATCCTTGCTCAGTGCAGCCTCTGCTTTTAGATTTTACCAGCCATGAAATTGCTGTGACCAACACACTCCCTTCACCACAGGCTGAAGTGTCATCCCAGCGGAAAAGGATTCGCTCCTTGTGGTGGCACAAAACTTTATCATCCCTTTTGCCACGCAGACTTAATGAAAGGGGAGTACCCAGTTCCACACTTCCTACGAGGCTTTCAGCCCACTCTACAGGGGAAAAGATGGCATTTTTATGCTTTTCCATCTGCCGATTCTTACTTGACGAACAATTTGCAGGTCTGGCAAAATGTATCACTGCCTTGCTGTGAACATCATGTAAGGACTCACTTTGTAACTCAATATAAGGGCAGGTTTTCAGCTTCCCAATTCAGTTTGCTATTCCTCACAGACAGACTTACTAGATTTTCTTTTTTTCCTGCATTTAACCCCATAAAATGTGCAGTACTTTAAAACACCATCACTTATTATTAAATTTTAAGTATATGGTAACTAGAGATGTATAAAACAGAGTTTTAAAGAGTCTCTCCAAGACAAAGCACTACATTTTTCTATGCCATCTGATAACTATGTGAACTACAAGCATTTAAACCTTGGCCGTAATTTTAGAAGAGCTGCACATAAAACCTTATTTATAACTGAGTCTTAACCTATCCCTTCTCTTACTCCACTGAGTCATCCTGGTCTGTTTAGTCCTTAGAGGGGCTGAGCATGAGGGCAGCATTGAAAATGCACTATTTCAGAAAGATCATCCTATATATATATATATAACACATGAGCCATAATCCCATGATTCCTGCCAGGCAAAACCAGAAAAAGGTATTGAAATGAATTTTTCATACAAATTACTGCAAAAAAGACAGGAGTCACAACATGGCCTAGTGCACGTTCCAAAAAGGAAAGGGGCCTCATCAGAGTAATCATTTCACAATACTGACCTGTGTGTAAACTACTAACAATGGGGTTTTTTTAACACTTTTTAATTTACTGTGTACTATAGAATGTGTACTTTACTTCCTCTCTCTGGTACATCATCAGAAGCTACATATTGAGCTTAATATGCCATGTCTGATTTCAGAGATCACAGACTACAAGCGATTAGAGTATTGGTGATGTATCCACACACCCCACATCTCTGTGACTTTGTGACATTTTGATGACCCCCATTTCAACCATCAGCAGGTAAGCTCAGCACCAGAAGCACAAACTCGCACCTTAAACTTGAAAAACCACTTTTTGGACAGGGAACCAAACACCCAACTTTCCAGCGGGCCAGGAAGAGCAGAGATCTCAGAAGATGGACCTGAGCAGTGCCAGATCCCTTGGCCAGGGTGCCTGGGCTGGGGGCAGGGGTTCAGTGGGAGATGCTCTGCACGCAGCCCTCGCCCCGGCGCTGCCGTGTGAGCAGCGGCGCGGAGCACGAGCACTGCGCAGCTCTGAGAGAGGCACCTCCTGGAAATGTCAGTGGGTTTCTAAAGGTTAAGTAAGCATCTTGAGAAAGGCCTCTGTGCTCCTGTGCTCCACCTCAGTGCAAGCTGATAAAGGATTATTGAAAAAGGAAAAAATAAAAAAAGCCTGCGAATAGATAAAAAGCTCACGGGTTGGTGTTGAACAATTGAATTTTTCTGTGCCCAGCTACAGTAGCAGATTACCAATGGCAGATTAATAATTATTAGAGCCAAGCATTAAAGACTGTTTTGCTTAATTAATGAACTCATCTACAGATGATTGTTAATTCATATACATAACTGTTTCTTATTGCTGTGGCAGCTTCCCTTGGAGTGCCCTCTGAAAACTCTGCCCTTCAGGTCAGAATCAGTGGCAGCTGTGGGGTCACCAGCAGCTCAGTGAGTCAAGCCTGGAAACAAGCCCCAAAAATTGATGAGAGCTCTGTGCTGTACCATGAGCTCTATCAGTGCCGTTATTTGAAGGAAAACAGACTGGAAAAGCAAGAATCAAGAAAAAGTGAAGCCCAGGAAGGACAGCCCCTGCTGGAAACTCTCCTGGGCTCACAGCAGGAAGAAACACCCTCTTCCCTCACAGCCAGGAGTTTGGTCTGGTGTCACACACAACACCCAGGGTGAGAAAGCTGGTTTTGGAAGGAGGGAGGACACACCTCAACACCATGACTATCCTCCTTCCCCCTGTCTCTGGCAGCTCCCTGCCAACCCCACTGGTAAAGGGACATAAAATTAGAACAAACTAAATGGATCTTGCACTAGGAAAATATTTCTTCTCTTCAACAGGGACAGAAGAAATTAGAAGGAAAATGGAGTCAGAGAGTAAAAAAGGACAATACCAGATACCCCCACTTTATTTCTATGTCTAGAGAGTTGCAGAGGGGACTCAGAAGTGAGGGGAGAGAAAGGAACCAGGGATAGAATAGGGATGTGAGGAACACCCTGAGGAAGAAAAAGCAGAATGAGGAACAAAAGATGACAAGGAAACAAAGTAAGCAGCAGAGAAGAGAAATCTACTGAGGGAAGAGAGAAAAACAAAAGAGCAAGAGCGCAAGAGAATCCAGTGGGGGAGGGAGGCTGGAACAAGAATCACTGAAACGGCTCAGAAAACTCAGACATGTCGTGTAAAAAAAAGTCCCAGACTATAAATAGAAGGAAAAAGAAGGGCGAAACCATACAAAAAGATTAAAGGCAAAGGAGAGATCAAATTCAAAGCCTACCCTGCACAAAGCTTGCAAACATGACAATAAGAACATAAGGCAGGTTACCACCACAACATCAATCCCTGCCCAAAGAGGAGTCACAGGAGCTCAACTCAAACCATCAGCCCTTCCAGGGGCACAGCACCTTTAGTGGAAAGTATGAATTAGTTTAATCCCGAGTTGATTTGATGGCCAGGCAGGATCTGAGCCAGCAGTGCCTGGAGCCAGGAGGGACATCCCTGGGGACACCAGGCCCAGCAGTGCCAGCCAGGCCAGGGAGGGGATTGTCCTGCTCTGCTCTGGGCTGGGGCAGCCTCACCTCAAGGGCTGGGGCAGTTTGGGCACCACGATATAAAAAGGACACCAAGCCATTTGAGAGTGACCAGAGGAGGCCACGAGGATGGGGAAGGGCCCTGAGGAGAAGCTGTGTGAGGAGCAGCTGAGGGCATTTGGTGTGTTCAGCTGGAGAAGAGACTGAGGGGAGACCTCATTGTGGTCTTCAACATCCTCATGGGGCAGCACAGGGCAGGTTCAGAGCTCCTCACTCTCACAACCAGGGACAGGACCTGGGGAAAGGCTGGAGCTGTGTCAGGGAGGGTCAGGATGGATCTCAGGAAAGGTTCTTCCCCAGAGGGTGCTGGGCACTGCCCAGGCTCCCCAGGAAATGGGCACGGCCCCGAGGCTGCCAGAGCTCCAGGAGCTCCCAGGGATGCCCAGGGTGGGAAGGTCTGTGAAGGGCCAGGAGTTGGACTCAATGATCCTGATGTGTCCCTTTCAAGTCAGCATATTCTGTGATTCTGTGGTGAGAAAACAGAGCCCCTACACAATAAATATCACCAGAAAAAAACCTCTTTCCTTGAGAGATTTCTGATTTTAGTACTAGAGGGTCCTGGAGATACTCCTGGAGCTGAAAATGGGAAATCCTCCTTGCAGTGCCTGCTCTGGTTGGCTGTGAAGGGGACAGAGTTAAGCTACAAGAGGGTTAAGAGAGAGCACTGGGGTAACCATGTGACCCATCTGGTCTGGGTTTCTTCACTTGGTCTGCAGCAAACCCACCACATTCTGTCACGGAGATGCTGAGATGGAAAACTGTACCTCCTGGAATGAAGCAGCTGCTGGCGCACATCCCCCTGCACCTTCCTGGCTACAGACACACAGGGCAGCCCCCCTGGCATGAACCTGCCCAGCACAGCTCCTGCTGGCACTGCAAAGCCAGCTCAGCTCCAGAGCGAGACAGCTTCCCCTGCCAGCCCACCCTGCACAGCCTCATCCTCCTGACATCTCTGCTCCCTCCCACTGCCAGCAGCAAGATCAAGCACAGGGACACAAATTATCCACAGAGCAGCTATGGAGCTGCTGCATTTTAAGATTAGTGATGTTTAACAGAACAGCACCGAGCACAGAGCTGCACAGCAGGGTGGCTGTGGGCAAAGGCAGCTCACGTCACCTGAACTACGAGCAAACAACTTCCACATCAGTGCCAGCTACCAATGAAGATGTAAAAACAAGGCTGCTTTGTGATTTAAAGCACTCCTGTCAGGAAAAGCTTGCCAGGCGACTTGGAACAACTCCCCTTCATGCCAACTCCCCTTCTGCACCCATCTGAAAGGAAACTGTTCTCATTCATGCTGGTATAATGTGATTTACGTGCGGGCCAGGCTGGAGCAGCATAGCTTATTCTGACGCTCCTACTTGAGTCCAATTTCTTAGATGATGTCTAAATTTTTAGATGGTTTAAGTCATCTAATACAAAATATATTAAAAAGGAAATATGAATCTTTATTGCAATTATTTCTGAAATACTCCATGGCAATGTTTATCTGTCCCTGAAACTGCGTCAGAGGAGACGCTGTGGTAGGTTCAGTACAAACAAAAGAAAGTCCTGCTGCTGCTGAATCTGCTCCCTGCAATTTCTGCTGGCTGCTATTTGTCAGACAACAATAACAAGCCATGATTTTTGAAGCAAAATGCACTGGTATTTGAATGAGTAAAATCCAGCTATTCAGTTAGGGGAGGGCACATTCTTTGCATTCGTATAATATTTCACAAATCCTCCAAAGTGCAGCAGCACACAAGGATGTGGTTTGTTTCTCTTTCAAACAGTCATCTGCAAGCAATTTCATTCAGTTAAATATCAGAATTAAATTTTAGCCATAGTAGTGCTTCTGTGCAAAGGAAATGATGTTTTAAATAGGCATGCAGATGTGGTCCTGCAGACTGGGGCTTAAAACAGAGTAAATAACTGAAGGGGAGAGGCACTTACTCCTGAATTGCTATTCCCAACTCCAGAGTGCAAGTTCTTTATATGACACAACTAAAACTACTTCAGAAATAAAATCAAACTGTTAGGCAATAAACTTTGTTACACCAAGAAAATAGATGATCAAATAAGAAATACTGTTTCAAATTCAAAAGGTTTTATTTTTTAATTCCTACCGATTTATTTGCTCAGATGAGCCCAAATAATGCTGTGATAATGAAAGTGTTCTGTGCTTCCCCATGTCGGAGACAGAAACAGACAGCAGCACTCATCAACAGGCACAGCAGAAAGGCTTCCTAAAGTTGGGTTAGTACAGATCTGATGCAGCTATCCAGGACTTCCCAGGAAAAACTGTTCTTCACCAAAATCTCCCACTGGTGCGTCCCTCTGCATGGGGCAAGTTCAAGCCAAGCTCCCTGGATGTGCAGGACTGGCTCTGACTACGAGGGGCAATTGCCTACTTTGCAGCACAATTTTTGCATGCAGTCACATCCACCTCCAGCTGCCTGCCTCAGAGACAAATGCTTTACTTTTTTGCCCTTTTAAATCTCTTCCAGGTGAGCACAAGATGCATCCCTGTTCCCCAGGAAGGATCCGTGAGCAGCCAGCAAGTGAGGAGGTAATTTTCCACATGGAAATTCTCAAGAGAATTTAAGTACAGAAATGTTCAGAGAAAGACAAACGCCTCCTATAACCAGCCCTCAACCCAACAAACACAGACTGTCAGGACTGACAAACACAGACCCAGGATTTTGGAGAATGAGGTTCAAGACAGGCCAAAGCTCAATCACCCCTGGGTTTTCTAGCTCTCAGTCAAGTCATTAGTGCCCAGAGTTAAAATCTGGTTTGGGGTGGAGGTTTCTGTACTCTCTTTGTGCTTCTGCAGTAGCTACTTTGGGGTGGGGAACTACTTCAAAAATTTCGTTTCAATATTTTGCTGGGCATATTCTTCCTTTTGTCCTCATGCAGCATGGTAACATTTTGGTATGTCAGAAAAAAAACATTAACAAAAGGACAAGAGCATTCCCTCATTCCAGTCCTGTGTCTGACTTGAGGAAGGGCAGCTCTGCTTGTCATGGGGGAAATGTCTCTGAGGGAAAACAACTTCTGGGACAAGGTCTGTGTGTCCCTTGCCAGGACTGTGCTAACAGGCAGGATTCAGCTTGATTTCACCTGGAAAATGAAAAGCACTGTGTAGCTCTTAAATATTTTATTATTGAAAAGGGATCAAATCCAACTGAGAGCTTTGTTTACAACTTGGCAGAGTGAATGGAAAATATCACATGTTGATATTTGCATTTGTCACCTCTGAGCACTGGGAATGGGTAACCCCATGCACAGAGACCAAACAGTGGCAGCAGCCAACAGGCAGCCAAGCACCCCCTGGAATTCAAGCAGTATCTTTTCAAACCCATTCAGTTCACTAAATTTAATGCACCAATACCTTTAAATCAGAAACAAACTCTCCAGTGTTCTGGGAGTGGAACAGCACTAAACTATGTGGTAATGCCAGGGAAAGAAATACCTCCCTCTCTATAATAAGCCCACAGGAGACCACAGCCCCTTACACAACTATTTGCTACTGTGGGATTATTGCTGAATTATTTCTCAAAAATAGTCTAATAAAATTTGAGTAAAACCAGAACCATTCCCACTGTTATCAAAAGACTTGTCTGTACCTGCATAATAAACTCTGTTACAGGGAAAGAAAATGAGACCATTAAAATCTAGTCTGATTAATGTCTTCCTAACGAGTGTAAAATATTTATCACTTAGCCATTCTTACTTATGGACTCTAAGCAAAATATTTTGGTGTTAGATGCATAATGAACACAGAATAAAAACATTTCTTTTAATCTAAGAACACGGAAAAATAAAGAGTTTTTTTAATTTAAATTAAGGACCAAGCTAAAACAAACCTTGTGACAATGAACAGCATTTCTGTGCTCCACTAATTTCAAACACTGCTTGACAGACCAGACCAGTGTATGCTAGGGGCTAAATATGTATGCCATGGTTTTGGGCCTTTAAAAAAATTATTTATATTAAAGCACTATGTCAATTAGCCCTATTCTGAATTGCTAAAACAGGTATGTGAGTGCCATAATTGCAGGTGATTTAAAAGTCCAGGGACAAAACTGCCATTTAATTCTGTGGTACTGTGACAACTTCATAACCTGGAGCCTTCCAAGCTTGCCACCAGAAAGATGGAGAGAAAAAATAAACAAACAAAAAAAACCCCAAAAGAACGGCTTAAGCCGATTTCCCAGGAGACAAGCACAGGCAGACAGAGAACACGTGGTGTGCCCAGTGTCACAGGTATGACAGAATCATGGAATGTCCCCCAAGGGTCATCCTGTCCCACTCCTGTCCCTGCACAGACACCCAGCAATCCCTCCCTGGGCATCCCTGGGAGCTCCTGGGGCTCTGGCAGCCTCGGGGCTGTGCCCATTCCCTGGAGAGCCTGGGCAGAGCCAGCACCCTCTGGGGAAGAACCTTTTCCTCATGTTCTGTATGGTTACTGGGAAAGAGCCAGGAACTGAATTTAAGTGTTGATCCACTCTTAACTCTCTGGTTTTCTGGTCCATTACCCTTTTTCACCTTCCTTTCACTGCCAGCAGTGCTCAGTCCCAGGTCCTTGGGCAGTCAGTGGAGCTGGCTGGGCTCCTCCACTGGTTCATCCCAGCCCTGGAGCTCCCTGCTGAAGGTGCTCTGAACACCCACAACTCATTTTCAGAGCCCCCAAACTTCCCCCAGCACCAACCCCAGCCGTGGGTTCAGCCAGGCCACAGGATCCCTGGAAGGGGTGCCTGGTGCTGGGCTGGTGGCTGCTCAGTGGGAGCTGCTGGAGCTCACCAGCTCTGAGCAGTTCTGCTGCTGTGCTCTGACACTGAGAACACTGCACTCAGAAGCTTGCAGCATTTCCTGGGAGTTAAAAATGGATTTTACAGTGTTTCATTAAAAATAAATAACCTACTTAAGGGGGGAAAAAAAACCCACTATTACCAAAGGTAAACATACCAGGAGTCTCAACTAATGTTGACACAGCACAAAGTACATATCAAATATTTGTCAATGAACTTTTAAATGCAATTTACAGGAACTTTTGTCTGTATTTTTTAAATATTTTGACACTTTGTCATAATTTATTCCTTTCCCAAAGCAGTCTCTGCTTTTAGCTGACAACTACCTTTTTTTTTAATTATTTATTTAAACCAAACTATTAATGTAGTAAATTTCCAAAAATATTTCTGAAAGCATGTTATCCCTGGCATTTAACCACCAGCTTGTCATACAGCTGAGCCCTCTAACCTCGGCACTGCAATAGTAGACTTTAAGTAACCACTTGCTTAAAAGAGGAGGGGGGAAAAGGGCAGATTTTTGGATGACAGAAAGATGGCATTTTTACAGTGACAAAGATTTATGATATTTAAATTGCTCAGCCAAACTACTCCAGTGTAATGACTGAAGTTCAGATGGGTATCCTGTATTTAAATGCACAGATACACTGCAGGGCAGCTACTTCTGGATGGCTTTGATGGGCTAATTTGCAATAAAAAGTAAGATTCCAAGGAAGAACCTTGAGGAGTCAATTGGCTGGTGTGATGTTTAAAATCCATCAGGTATTTCAATGCCCTGCCAGCTCCACTGATGTGTCAGCTGGCTCTGGATATGGGGCTAAGTCTTGATGCAGCAAATAGAAACACCTTAAATATCTAAATGAAATGCTCCAGCCATAGCAGAGATCTCTGCACGAAAGCAAGTTCAGCTGAGTTCCTGGGGGAAGGAAAAAAAACCCTGCAAAGAGAATGGAGTTGTCTGTAACAGCTGACAGAAGTTCAGATGCAGCTAGTCAAGTGCAGCCAGTTATGATTCAGTTGTATAATAGCATTTGCACTGACAGACAAGACAATCTTTCTTACAACTGTCTGAGGCTTTTTGGCTTGAAGAATCTTGATGCTCTTATAAATTGCAACTTCCCATCACATTCAAAATGTCTATATATTTTTACAGGACACAAGGCATTTGTATGGCATCTGTTACAAAATATATATTCCTACTGCCTAGAAAATGCATTTCAAGTCTTCATACATTAAGTCTGATTTATTCAAGCTCATGGAAAAACTATTTTGAGCAATCTGTCTGGAACACAGGATGCATGAAGAACTGGGGTGCCAGAAACTGGCTTCTGATTCTCTGCCCCTCGGCACCAGCACAGAGAAAAGTTACTTTGACCTGAAATTAATGCAAATTGAAAGTGCTGCAACCTGAACTACTCCAAGAATGTAATTCTAGTCCCATTTACCTGACATCATTAATCTGTGCAGCACTGATCATCCGTCAGTTATCTCAGTTCACTGCAGTTGCCACAGAGCATCCCTATTTATGGAGACGTTGCTCTTTTCAGCACAGAGGTTGGGTTTTTACTCAGTTCACCCAGGGATAGTTTGCAGATAATCTCCAGCTAACAGAGGCCATTCCTAGGCCTGGCAGCAGTGCAGGGTGGTCAGGAAATGCCATGGGAAATGCTTGGATAAGGAGCACGTGTCCCTGGGAATGTTGGTGCACTCTGCCAGGCACCACACACCGAGGGAAATATCCCAGAATTCAGAGACTGCAGCAGAGCTACCAAAGCTCAAAGATGCACCCCTTCAAAGAGGCTTTGTGGTTTGGTATTTCACAATTCTCACGGGGTCCAGTGCCAACCTGCTGGGCCTCAAATCAGGGGATGGAGCAAAAGTCTGCAGTGGGGGGGCAACAGCTCCACTGAGAAACCCAAGTGAAACACACACAGAGCAAAGACAAGGCACAAAAGCACAGCACTGCATCATCCCAAGCTCCCTCTCCTGAGCGCTCTCACCAGGTGACTACAGAGCCCTGGAGATGGCACAGGGCACCATGAGACAACTGCTTCTATCCCACATTGTGCCCCTTACCATGATGCTTGTAGATCCCTAACAAACATCCAGGAGCCATGGATGAGATCTTTGACATTTCTGTTGAGAAATTTCATGCCTACATATAGATTATCTTCATTATTATAATAATCATCATCATTATTATTAAAAATACAGACACGGAGTCCCAGAATATCCTGAGTTGGAAGGGACCCACAAGGATCGAGTCCAACTCTTAAGTGAACGTCTCACACAGGGATCAAACTCACAACCTTGGTGTTCTTGGCACCTTGGTTTTGTTTCCTTTAATCTCTTTGCACCCTACTCTGATCCCTCCTTCCAGAGCACTGAGAAAAATCTGTCTGCAAAAAACATACTCAGGTTGTTGGACAGAGCAAGCAGGTGATGCCCTGCCATGGGACCACTGCTGCCCCACACACCTTCACTCACAGAGTCACAGGATTTGGAAAAGACCTTGGAGAGCATCAAGTCCAGCCTATGACCTGACAGCACCTTGTCACCCAGACCATGGCACCGAGTGCCACATCCAGTCCTTTTTATAAATACATCCAAGGATGGTGATTCCACCACCTCCCTGGGCAGCCCATTCCAATGCTCCTCACTCTTTCTGTGTAGAATTTTTTCCTTGTGTCCAGCCTAAACTTCCCCTGGTGCAGCTGAGGGCTGTGTCCTCTCATCCTGTCTCAGATCCCTGGGAGCAGAGCCCAACCCCACCCAGCTGCCCCTCCTGTCAGGGAGTTGTAGAGTGACGAGGTCTCCCCTGAGCCTCCTCCTCTCCAGGCTGAACAACTCCAGCTCCCTCAGCCCCTCCTCGTTCCAGACCCCTCACCAGCCCTGCTGCCCTTCCCTGGCTGCATTTGGGTATTTCACTGCTGAGCCTCCAGCCCAGCACACAGAGAGTGCTGAGGCAGGGGCAGCGTCCCTCCCTCACCAGCACAGCAGCAGAAGGCAAACAGCAGCCTCCATTCTCACTGAGAGAGAAGCTTCACCGTGTCCCAGTGTGGCAGAGCTGGGCTGCCCCAGCAGCAGCTCCGTGCAGAGGGACAGGGGCTGGTGGCTCTCCCTGCCCTTTGTCCCAGCTGCCGTGGGCAGTGCTGCACACAGCAAAGGAGAGCTGCCTGCTCGGGCAGCACAGGGACCCAAACACTCCATCCCTGTCCCACCACTGCAATTCCTGCTGGGAGCAGAAGGAAAAGCTCCCAAGCAGGAACACTCCTGCCACACAGAGCCCTCTGCAGCTGGAGCAGAGCTGCCAGACACGCAGCACACGGCCCTTTGCGTGTCACTGTCCCAGGGAACCCTGTTCATCCAGAATTCATAGCTCAGGCTTTCCTCCTCAGAAACCACAGCCCACACTCATTTGGCTTTTTAATAGAAAACACCAGTCCGTGGAAGTATGAAATACAGACATTTTAATTCACCCTTATAAATTTGTGGCAGAGCTCATAAAGTGTGTCTGGAGAGCATCAGCAAGTCAGCCAAACCACGTGGGAGCCTGCACAGGGAGAGGGACCCACTCCGGAATACCTTGCCAAGACAAGGTGTTTTACAGGAGAAAATGCAGCGTGCCTCACATTATCAATAACGTTAAACTGAGACTGCTATTGGACAAAAAACTTCTGTAAAAATCTCTCTTGGTTTTGGACTTGAAGCAAACCATTACCTGCCTCCAAGACACTTCAGTATAACTACATTCTCTTTACACTGTGGTGGAGTAAAAGCTGGGGATTGTTTTAGCACTCAGAACATGCAGTGACAAGTCTCAGTAAAGAATGAGCCCAGCCCCATGCCAGCAAAGCAGTTTGAGGTCTGATGAAGCAGAGCCAAGCTGAGCAGTGCAAAGAAAACAAACCCCTGCCATGAGGGCTGTTCTGTCCCCCTGCCCTGTGCAGGACTGCAGCCATCGACTTCAGCACAGAAACCTCTGCCAGAGAGCTGCACCAGACACATCTGCCCCTTCCAAATTCAACTGCTATTTATTAATAAATCATTCTTCCAGCCTGGAGTTTTGCCTTCACGAGGTATCAACACTGGCATATATGTGTTCTTAAAAGTCACTGTGTTCAACATGACACAAACACGTGCCTGAATGTGTTACTGGTTCTGTCTTGACCGACTGCTGACTGACAGCAAGAAATTTACTCTTTAAATAGAAATTTAACAATAACAATAATAAACCACAGCATGGTTTTAAGTGGTCACTGAATCAAACATTCAGGGCAGACGTCAAGCAATATCCCCTTGCACACAGCCTATGTTTGGAAGTTGACAAAAGCCCTACTCATTCTAATATAACACAGTTTATTTCTCCAAATCAGACCTCAAATGTATTACAAAGTGCAACCTTGCATGAAATCACCCTCAGAAACCAAAGAGGTTCTTCCATGACAGACCACCAGACATAATAAACGGAATATTAATAATCAGTCTACAAGGAATAGTATCTATGTCATCCAGTGCAGTTATTTCTCCTTTAAATTATAATAAAACTGCATAGATTTGTGACATTATCCTTGGATTGCAGACACTTCCCAGGGCACAGACTGTGATAGCAGAGTTAGTGCTCACCTGCAGAAAGGTGTCCAGCACAGTTCCTTCCAGGAGCCTTTAAACAGAGAGCGAAGGAAGCAACTGCTCAGGTTACACCAAAGCTGAGCCTGGGAGCATTTCCTCCAGCTGCCTGTGGACACTGGGAACACTGCTTGAACTCCAAAGCAAAGCCTTGGTGAGATTCCCTTCTTTGCCAAAGGATTCTTTTGTTAACACCAACACCCCCAGAAGGATGGAGCTGCTTCCTGCTCAGCACTGTGTGTTGTTGTGCCAGGGAACATGGGTGCAGCTGAGAGCCAGGAAAAGAAGTCAGAAAAGAGAGAGAACACAGCTTCTATGTTGCATTATAATTATAATATTTGGCAAAACTCATGCCATTTTGGGTCTGGAGACATTATTTATTGCATAGCTGCAGTGAGAGACAGAAGAAACAATCAGCATATTACAGTATGGAAATATTTTATGAGATAAAGAGCACAGCCAGACTCCTCTTTCACCAAATACAGAAATCACAACTTTTTAATAGAATTCTAGGAACTTCTTTGAGTAACTCAGGTAAGTTTCAAGTCCCAGACCACATTTATGTGTTTATCTAGAGATAAGTAGGGTACTGAGGGATGAGATTAATTTTTCATCCTGAAATATGAAACTTTTCTCAGGACTTCTTCGCAGGAGTTTGGAGCAGAAGGATGGAGCACAGAGGGTGGCTGTGACCCCAGAAGAGCCTTTTGGTGGATGAGGCCTTATGAAAAGCCTCAAAACCATGACAAGAGGCTTCTCTGAGGTCTGATGCTTTCTTTGACTCCTCCAGTTATGAGCAGAGATCTTGGTAAAACCATCAGCCCTGTAAACTTTATCCCAACCTACAGCGGCTCCAAGCACTTGGGTCCTCTAAAGGAATCTGAAAGGAGTAATTAACTTGGATGGACACATCCAAAACCCAGACCTATCACCTGCCCTGAATCCATTCCAGACAGTCCTAAACACTGAACAAACCTCAGGCAGGCTGGCACAGGGCACAGCTGGCCCAAACACAGAGCCAGGCCAGGGGAGCTGCCCACCACTGAAATCCCTGCTTCGCTCAGCTCTGCAGGTCTGTGCAGCAGATCCAAGGATCAAATTGAAAGGAATGGGAAACTTGTCTTCACAAACAAACTGTGGGTCTTGCCAGGAGATAAAACCAGCACTGAGAGATAAAAGAAACAATGGGGAGGAGTCCACTGATTGATGAATGGAATGAGGGAAAACCAAAGGTCTGCAGATACATAAAATTGAATATTGGAAAATGAAAGGAACAATGAGAAGATCCATAAATTCCATAAGGAATTCCACTGAGTGACACAAGGGAAGGACAAAGGCGGGGGGGAATTACACTTTAGAGGGGGATCTCAGGTACTGGGTGTTTTTGGAAAGTCTGTGCCTCTTGAATACCTCAGCCAATGGGGAAAGAGAGAGGGACAGGCAGGAAATTGGGATAAAAAGGAGGCTGCGTCCTCCAAAAATCTGAGAGACCCCAGGGGAAATGCCTCATGGCCTCTCCCTTTATTTGAATAAAGTTACAGGACTCCTCTGTCTCCTTTTTTTTGGACATAAACCTCTGGTGTTTGTGGATTAATTTTCCTCACAAAATGCTGCTGACAAGCCAAGAAAAAGATTGTCACTCGAGTAAAATCAAACACAACCACCTCTGTTTTAGAGAATACACCCAGAGCAATGCTGGAATATGGGACTGACACATTGCAGTGGCTCGAATCTTCTTGCAGATGCTTTCCATGCCACCCCAGCCACATGCAACAGGCTCAAAAAGGATGCTGAGCAAAACACAGGGGCTCTTGAGTAATTCTGATGCTCTAAAATATGCGAGAGGGAGAGGGAGCAAGAGAACAAACATTTAATTTCCTTGTAAAACAGATGACTGCATTGTAATTTACTAGCAGCTGCTGGCAACAAACACCATCCTCTCATATTCCTATTAGCCAAGCTACAGCTGATTTATTAAAGGCTCAGATACATCAAAACAAATGACTGTAACATCATTTATATTACTATTTACAGCTTCTTAATAGGGTTACAGGAAGGGGCAATGCAGCACAAACTGGAATCTGGTTACAAGTCTGTCAAGCAGCAGCAGAGCACCTCTCTGATGCTCTCTCTCTAGCACTGAGCTCCCCTGTACCATTTCCAACAATTACCCGTGTTCCTGGGAGGCTCAGGTGTGCAGGAAATTGCTGGTGGCAAAGCAAGCAAGTCTTCTCAACCTGCACAAATACTCAGTGGGCTGCTGCTCGTCAATACAATGCTGATTTTAAAAAAAAACCCAACAACAACAAACCGAAACACAAGAAAAACCCAAACCAAGCCTCGGCCCAGCTGTGAGACCCGATCAAACATTGTTGCCCAGTAAGGAATCAATGTTATCACTGCTCTGCAGAGCACTGCTCCCACAGCTGCTCCTGGAGCCACAGGCAGCACATTTACAGACACAGCCAGGGATCAATATCATGCCTGGAACTGAGCGGGGCCAGTTTTTCAGAATTGTCTCTCCTGGGCTGCCCGAGGTGTTCCCAAAGCCAGGGATGCCTCAACTCTTTGCTCAGGTGTCCCCAGGACAGGCAGGGAATGATGAGCCCATTACAGAGCAGCAGCAGCTCCTGGCTCTGCAGGGCTGCCATGGGCACAGCGATGCCATCCCAGCTCTCTCACGGGATCAGAGAATGTTAAGGAGATGGAATGGACCTTAAAGCTCCTCTAATCCCCAACCCCCCAAGGGGAGGGACACCTCTCACTAGAGCAGGCTGATCAAAGCATTATCTGGCCTGGTTTTGAACACTGTCAGCGTTGGGACATCCACAGCCTCCCTGGCAACCTGTGCCAGAGTCTCACCACCCTCACAGGGAAGAATTTCTTCCTGATATCTGATGTACGTTTCCCCCCTTTCCATTTGTACCCATTCCCCCTTGTCCTGTCTCTCCAGTCCCTGATGCAAAGTCCCTCTCTGGCTCCCCTGTAGCCCCTGCAGACCCTGGGAGGTGCTGTGAGGTCTCCACACAACCTTCTCTTCTCCAGGCTGAACAGCCCCAACTCTCTCAGCCTGTCTCCATAGACAGGTGCTCCAGTCCCCTCAGCAACTTTATGGCCCTTATGGACTCACTCCATGTCCTTCTTATGTTGGGGACACCAGAACTCCTGGTGGGGTCTGACAAGAGCTCAGAACAGGGGGAGAACTGACCTGCTCCCTTGTCCTGCTGGCCACGCTCCTTTGGATGCAGCCTGGGACTCTGTTGGTTTCTGGGCTGGGATCACTCACTGCTGGCTCGTGCTGAGGTTTCCATCACCCATCACTCCAAGGCCTTCTCCAGGGCTGCTCTCCACCACCTCTCTGCCCAGCCTGTGGGTGTGTCTGGGACTGTCCCAGCCCAAGTGCAGGACCCTGCACTTTGCTTTGCTGAACTCCATGAAGTTCACACAGTCCCTTCTGTCCAGGTCTCTCTGGATCCATCCCTTCCCTCCAGCTTGTGACTGCAGCTCACTGTCAGGAGCAAATCTGCTGAGGGTGCACTCAATCCACTGTCCTTGTCACCAACAAATATGCTGGACTCTCCTCTCAGAAAATGCAGGGTGTGAGCAGCTCTCTGCTGGGTAGAAGATAAATTTGATCCCTTCCAATTGATTAGGAAAACACAGCCTACTGGGTTTTCAATTTCCTTTTCTCATGCTGTTTGGAGTTAGCATACCTGAGGTTACTGGCACAACTGCTGCATCCCAGAATCTCAACCCCTGACTGATATTAAAACCCAAAACTACTGGAACTGCAAAACAAATGTCTTCAAGATCATCCCGAGCATAAGGCAGGAGCTGTTTGAGCCACTTCACATCCTGGCTGAAATGACTGACAGGATCCACCCCATGCAGACAAGTTTCACTCTCAGTCACCCAGATTTCCCCTGCACTCAAATGGGATCTGCAGTGGGTGCTGAGAGCACGACCCCAGCTGGCACCAGAGGCTGTGACCCCCAGTCACAGTTCTGAGGGCAGGCTCCCCAGCCCCAGGCCCTGCTGACAGCACACACAGCAGCACTGCATCTGCCCAGCTCTGGGAGAGACAGCCCAGCATCCTCACAAGCCATGGATTGCTCCATCTACCCAGATAATATTCTGAGCACTGACAGACTATCTCATCTAAAGACTCGAGCTGACATGACATACTTAAAAGGATTTTTAAATTAAAAGGGAGCTTTGTATTAGGAACATAAACCCTTTATCAGAGGTGTCAATGAAGGCAAATGGAGCACTCCTTTGCTGTATAAATTACACAAGGAATTCCCAGCCCACCCCATGAATTTTGAACCAATGTGTTCAAGCCTCTGGTTTTCTCTAACCCATAAAAGCTCCAGATAGTCAAATATTATGCTTCTGCTTTTTAAATATTTCCATTTAAATGTAGATTTTGACCTTCTTGCCAATGAAATATTAATAAGAGAATAAAATATATATTACTCTTCTTCTAAGGGAGAGGTCTCTCTAACTCTGTCATGTTCCCCATTGGTTTTTTGAAGAGGATTTCTTCAAATCATGGTGAATTTATTCCTCATTTCTATATTTTTTAGACCATGGCAGCTGAAAACAGAAAGGTGATCCTTTTATTTTTAACATCCTGGGGGAAAAGGAAGAGAAATTCTTTTTCTCTAGATCAATGAAAAATAAACAAGGACGCCAAAGAAACCCTATCATTTCCAGCAAGAGGCAAAAGGCTAATTTAATTTGAAGTAACTGTGTTCCTAAAGAAGGACACAGTATAAAGATTAACTGAGATCTCCATTTCTTTATATAACTGCAGCCCATTAAGTGGGATAGAGGATAAAACTCACAAATTGCCCTGCTTGTCCATCTTTATCTTCATCATTGTTCCAAGACAAATACCCCTCCCCTCACCACAACATTATCTTTCTCGCTCCTCCTTTGTTGTTAAGGAAAGGGAAAACAACCAAATCCATCACTGTGCTGCAGCACAAATGCAGCTCTGTTTGAAGGGGATCAGCTCTGCTCCTGCTGATTTAAATGAGAGCCAGGCGGGACACCAAGGATGCTCATCAGTCCTAATTACAGCTGCTCAGGAGAAATGTTCCATCACTGCAGAGTAACATCCTCCTTTAAAGGCCGTGGCAGGGTGCACTGTACAACACGGGATAAATGCTGTTGGTATCCAACACAACAGCCTCGAGCCCCTGCTGCTGCTCTGTGTTTTCAGCTGAGTCCTGTCTCAGGTAACACTGCAAAGCCACCACAGACTGGTGGGGAGGGTGACAGGAATCATCTGGTAAACTATGGAAAGATACATGACAGCTGGAAAATCTAAGGCAGGATGGACTGAGACCTTGGGAACCTGCAAGAGCCAGATAAGAAACGCGTGGTGTGATGGAGGAGGCCCTGGCAGGGCTCTCAATCACTGCTGAATGCTGCCCTGTGCCGAGTGATTTCTGGAGAGAGGCATAAAGCACAGATCAGCAATTTCTCAAACTTTATTTACCAGCTCTTGCTGTTAATTCTCATGCCAGTGCCCCTCTAATCTAGCTCGTGGAAAGTATCAATTCTGACTTCTCAAGTATATCTCATAATTTGGCTAAATTACAGCCCTATGCCTTCACCCTGGTACTCTCACCACCTCTAGGGCAGGGTATAATTTACAGAGGGTGGGATGCTGAAAGGCAGCTATGAGAGTTAAATGCCCAACTTCAGCTGAATTTCAGTAAGCACTGGGTACACCTAATTCCCTTAGGCTCTTTTTTTAAATCCTAGCACCTTTTTTTTCCCTTTCTTTTTTTTAAGATGCTACCAAGGAAAGGTCAACCTAATTTGCCACAGCAGCAAGTGAAGGCGAAAGATCAGCACATGCTGACAGGCTGTCTGAGAGGTTTCATTATAGAGCTGTTTACAGCATTTATTTCCCTGTTGTTGCTGCTGTTTTCAGGGTCAAGGAACTGAGATCCCCTTTCAGTAGCAGAGATCACTGGTCTGGGAACAAAATACTTGAATTTTACTCATTTTACTCCTCCCTCACAGGCTCATTGACTCATATGCTGCTAGCTGCTGAGATTTTTCTGAATGACCACATTGTCACTGGACATTTATACCAATGCATGTAGAAACTTCAATCCTAAATTCTAGTACTAACATCACCAATTAGCTATAACACAGCTGGGAATTTCAACTGGAGTGTAACGCCAGCTTAATTCACAACAGCGTATCAACCAACCAAGCCAAGCCAATTCATTTGAAGTTTGTTTCCTTTGGAACATAAAATTGTTTTTGTGAGGGAGAAATGCATTGGTGTATGGTACTTCTTGAAGCAGCCTTTATTCACACCCTTTTCTACTCTACGGTTCACAGAGAAATGCCCTAAAGGTCTGCACCACCCCTGATACAAACACTTCAGCATTATTTTCACCATGTACTACCAGCTAATACAGGAAGCACCAGTGGCTGTACCCAGCTGCCATGAGGGTTCCCCTCAGCCTCTACCTCCCTGTGCAGGGCAGGGGCAGGGGCTGGTGTGAGGGAGAGGACACTTAGGACTATCCCCAAGTCAGGAGATGTAGGTGACCGCTCCTCTGAGTGCCCATGAGTGGGCACAACAGCCCTGAGAAAGAACTGCCCTGCAAAAGCTCTTGAGCCACTTCACAACCTCAACTCCAGCACAAGGAATAGAGAAGTGGCTTCAGCTCAGTTTCTGACAATCCAAAGAGGACAACAAGAGTCAGAGCAAGCAAAGGGAGTACAACTGCATGGCCAAGAGCCAAGCCTCAGAGATAAAAGACAGTAAAGGAAGACCTTCAGTCACAGCCAAAAGTTCAGCTGGCAATAGCATTTCTCTTCCAGCAGCAGGAAAAGAACTTTCACGTCAAGTAAACCACATCTCCTGACTGCCTCAAAAGACTGCTAAAAAGGTCAAGAGATTTTGTATCTCTCAGCTATGTGATGAAAGATGTGCCTCGAATGCATTCATTTCATATTGCTTTTGTCAGGTGATGGCAATATTCACATGTGATGAATAGATCTGCAGGCAGTGGAGTCAACCATTCACATCTTGTGTGCTCACACCATCAGGGCAATGCACTAAAGCCAGGCAGAGCAGAACCCTCCTTGTCAGCTGATGGAGAGCTCAGAAGAGATGAGAAGGCAGCTCATCTCTGAAGGAATTTCAGGGTGAAAAGTACTCCAGAGGAGCACTGTGAAAGTTATGTGACCGTTTATGATGTATCTAGGTAATGTTTTGTGTGAGGAACACAGATGTTTTTAGATATTCTGAAGGCCTTTTGCTGGCCCCTGCATAGCCAAAAATTCTTGCTGCCACACTTCCACAACCAGTAGTTCTTTGTGTTATCAAAAGTAATTAAAAAATAAAAAAAGGAACAAACCCACTACAAATTACTTGAAAATGTGTTGGGTTTTAAAACGCTCCCAGGCTCAATATAGAAGCAGCTTCCAAGAAAGATTCCACACCAACCCCCCCCCAGAGATAAACAGCAAACACCTTTTCAAGCCCATCTACAAGCACACACATTTCCTTAGAGACACTCTGCCCCAGCACAAGATACAAGACAGAACAGAGACCATAACCTTTTCCCTCCCACTCTGCACTCCTCAACCATGATCCCACAGAATCCATTTTCAGGTAAGAGTCCTCAGAGGCTCTACTGGCTTTCCATTCTGGATTCTTTCTCCACTCAAACAACAAGCAAGAAAAACTTCCAGCCCAATTTATCTAAGTGTCTTCAGCAATATCCTTTACAGACTTTCAGAGAGCCACTGGCAGTAGTTAAGCTGGTGCTGTTTAACTTGGACATCTGTCCACCCAGGCTGGGATGACCAGCTCAGTTTACATCACCGGGTAGCAATCAAATAATAATTACTTTGGGTTACTAGAGACTGGAGCTGGATTTGAGCGAATGATTTCAGAGCACTGGAATCCATTACCAATAACCCAAACCAGCTGGGTTCTCGTCTCTGTTACAAAGAAAGCAGCAACAATTCCAAACATTAATTCAGACACTAAGTACTAGCTGGATCACCAGTCCATGGGAGCAGTGGGATGTGTTTTGACATAATTACCTCAAGATGGAAGTGAGAAGGACATCCTATGGAGAACAGTTCAGAATTTACATTCTGTGCCACATTTAACTCTCTGGAGTTATATGGAAAAGGTTTGTATTCAATAAAAAGCTCCATTTAACATTATTTCCTTTGCAAAGGCAAGCTGGATAATGCTGGTGGATAGCAGGATTTTGCAAACGCAGGCTGCAGTCTCCCAGCAAAAGGGAAGCCAGCTGAAAAGCAGGAACTGCCTTTCCTGAAACAAGTTAGACTGCAACAAATTGGTACATCCAAATAAACAAATCCCTGAATCTCCTCCATTTGCCTCCATGAAACAAATGAGTCAGTGCTGACTAATTATATTATAATATGGGAAGATTGTAATAGGCTTACAAACCATGTATTTAAGGGCTCGTTACTGCTCGGGGCTGGCTGGGATAGTAAAGAAGCTACAGGAGAAATACTCTGGAGTCAAAATTTTATCAGGTTTGTTCTGGAACTGAAACCAGTCTTCAACTCACACCAAGATGGGGTATGAGAAAGCTGGACTGAAGTGAAGGAAAAGGAATGCTATCTCCTCATCCGGGACCAGAGATCTCTTCATCAAAGATACATCTAACCACTGATGACAAGAAGAAATTCTCCCTACAACTACAGGAGTCAACCCTCTGAGATACCGCATCCTCCAAAGGGCCAATTTCATTGAAAAAAGGAAAATGGAAAGGAGACATTTCTTCACTACACCCTGGAAAGGACTGAGGTATCTTATACCTTGTGTTTATTTTCCATTTGCTATAAAAGGGCAGCTTTTGGGAACAATGTGGCAGAATAGCACAAACAGATCCTTAACATTGTAAGACATAAGAACCAGCCTGTGGCAGGGGAACATGCAGCTATACTCCACCTTAATAGAGAGTTTGTAAAAACAAGATCATGATTTTCATTGTAAAAATCGTAACTCTGAGTTTTCTCTCTTCTAAAAGCAACAAGTCCATTTTATTATGGTTGTGTGACCATTTAGTTCCAAATTACTTCACCAGCAAGAAAAAATGCCTCTTTCGTCTCTCTTCTGTCTGCTTACAATAAATTAGAGATGCTTTTCTCCAAATATATTCATGCTCAAACCCCGAGAGCATCATTCTCACTGTGACACACAGGAGCCCATATGCAAGTGTTACAAACACAATCTATTATCTCCTGATTTCAGTGGCCTCTGAATGAATTCCACAGTCAAAGAAATGAACAGAGAGGGAACTCAGCTGTTTCTCCAAATATGAAGGACAAGGTGCTGCCAGCTTCAGGAGACCAGGTTCCTGCACCTGCAGCACATTGTGAACCTTGCTTACCTTGAGAGTTTTAAATTAAAGGCTTCACAGACACCTTCAAAGTTGCAGCAGAACCACTATTTGGGTAGCCTTCCTCGTTTGTCTCCAGAAAAAGGAACAATTCAGATGTATGACAGACCATAGAGAATACAAGGAATCTTAAAGCAGTGGACTGTGACAAAATTTTCTAAAACACAGTGCAGAGTGTGCAGCAAATGTCATGAAAATTAACTTAAAAGCTCAGTTTCATGTCCTTGAGGATCAATTATAGCCTTTGTACTTAAATGCATTTAATAAAACAATGCTGTAGTGGGGCAGGATCCTCACTGCTGTGGCCAATTCAGCCCCACTGGTCTGTTAATGGGACAGGTCAGCACAATACCAACGTCGTGAAGGACAAAGAAAGGCTGAGGATAAATCCCTGCTGACCCTTCTGTCACTCAGGTCACACTGAAGGCTGGTATTATGTTTATCCAACACCATTAACCTCAATTTCTCCTGCACACAACTAAAACCCAGCTGGAGAAAGGCAGCTCAGCCAGAGCCCCTCACACAGCCCCAGGGCACTCCGGGCAGGAGCTGCAGGGAGGGATTTGTCCCTCCCCAGTGAAGCACTGAGAACGGCCCCCAAACTCAGCTCAGGCCCCAGGTGCCATGCCTGCACTGGGGCACCACACACACACGACCTGGGAACGTGCCTGGAGAAGCCAGAACTGCAGATCCACCAGGTCAGAGGCCCTCGGGGAAGCTCTGTCCTTACGGATTTTGGACTCTTGGCCACACCAGGCTGTGACAGGCACCTGAGTCCTGCTCATGGGGCCAGAGAACCTCCAGAGCCCTGCTCCAGCTGAAAGCATCGTGATCCCATGAACTCAGTGTCCTTTATTTTCAAGGGCTCGACAGCTCCTGTTTCATGTGCCCCTGCACACCAGCTGCCTTTCCGCTGGTATGAAGGCTTCACCACCAGCCAGTCAAAAGACAGACTGAGGAGCAGCCTCTGCCTTCCCAACTGCCTTGCAGGGCTGCACATCTGCTCCCCAAGGCTGTTGATGCCCACAGTGCCACCATTACAGGCTGTGCTCTATTCACAGTTGCTCCTGCCACCCTCCGTGGCACCCCAACCCTGGCAGGAGCATCCCTGGCTGTCCAAACAGATCTGCAGGGCTGCATGAGGTGGGAAGCTTCCCATTTCTGCAGCACAACCAAGACTTTGCCTAAAGCAGCAGACACAATGTCTTGAAACCTTCCAATTATGCAGCTGGGGAAGCCTTCTCCCTCTGAAATTTTCAAATAATAGAGAGAGCAAGAGAGAGCATGAGAGAAAGAACAGGGCCAGGGTGGAGCGGAGAGGGAATATCTATGGCCTTCTGCACCCAATTCTGTCACTCTGACATTTCTTTCAAATACAATTATTTAAAGCCTCCTGATGGCAAAGCTGAGGAAAGGGACTAATAGAGGCTTGTACGGTACCTCTCCATCAGGCAGTTCAATAAATCCTGGCGGTGCTGTGATTTGTGTTGGGAAAATGAGCTTTTCAAGAGCAGAACTATCACTTTACACCGTCAATAATCTCACTGTCAAAAACTCCCCGAGTAACCTGACCAACACTTCAGAAGCTTAATTTATAGATGTGCTATTTGCCTTCAAGGTATTTTATGCAGCTAAATAATGGATATTATTCCAAACTACTCTGCAGCTTTCACACGTGGAGTTGAAGAATATGCAGGAGGACAAATTTTCTATTAGCTTAGGGTTAAATTCTTCCCTGTGACACCCGTTTGATACCATCTACCCCTACTGAGTTGCTTCCAAATTATACTCTGAAAAATAAAAATAGGATTAAGCACCAGCACTTCCAGAGGAGGTGACCATCCAAGGTCATCCAGGGATTTAAAGGTCATCCCATTCTGCCCCTTTCCATGGGCAGGGACACCTTCCAGCAGACCAGGTTGTTCCAAGCTGTGTCCAACCTGGCCTTGGACATTTCCAGGGATGGAGCACCCACAGCTGCTCTGGGCAACAAATGTTAGGGGAAGATCAGAATTAAACAGGAACAGATTCTACGAGCCTGGATCTCACATCATAATTCTCTAACAGTGAGCTCAACACCTGCACAGAGGCATTTAAAGAGCAAAGCAGTGCATGGAAAAGTGTCAGAGGTTCTTGGCTTTGCTTTGGACCCTTGTACAGGGATTTGGAGAAGGCACCTCTGACACCACTTCTCCTACCCAGGACACCCACGACCTGCAGCAGGCCAAACTATCTGCCCAAAATTTCATGACTGGGGTACATGTGGCTATGCTGAAGTTGCAAGGACCAACACTGACACACAAATGCATAATCTAGAATGATCTGGGCTCTAATGCCAATTTTCACTTTTAGGGATACAGCCATAGAACCATTCAGCCAAGTTGGAAAAGCAGACTCTCTTTTTCTCTGATGGAATAAGGGGTGGGCTTTTTACTCTCTGCCATAACCCACAATGCTATTTAATGCAAAAGGCTGTATTTCATTTATTCCTGGCTCTAAATGCCGATTGGGCAAGGATTAATTCCTTTAATGGGAAAAGCATTTATGCAATTGTAACAAAGGATACCAGGGAGAGACCCTGGGCAGGCAGCAAACATGACAGTGCCACTGTGTCCCACACATCTGAGAATCCCAGGCTGCTCCAGCCAAGAGAAACAGCAATTTCCTGCTCTGGAGCAGGGTAAGCCATTTACCCAAGAAAGCACCAGCAGCAGTGTGGAAGTCACGAGCATTTGCACACACTTATGGTTCAAATGAGTCAGAGAGAAAAGTCAAGACAATCTGAGCCTCCATCAAGGGAAAAACTCAGTTCTACACCCAAACTCGGCAGCTTCGGTCTCTGCATTTTTGTAGTGCCACATGTGCATTCCAGACTGCACAACAGCCCCAGTACTTTGCTTGGTCAATACCTACTGAGATTGTTCCCTTTTTTCAATTCACAGCTGAGCCACGGGTTTTGCTTTTAAAGCTGGGCTCTTGCTGTAACAAAAGACAAGAACTGGACTGCCCTTTATTTGTCTTATTCATTGCTTTGCTTTTAACAACAGCCCTTCCTTGACTAATAAGTCACACGACAACAAATCAAGATAATTATCCAAAGGTCAGTACATCAGCAAGGTCCCTTTTTGCATATTCCTGTGACTCAGAAGCTGGCTATCTGCACTGTCAGCCTCTGACACCCTTCAGACAAGGGTGGCAAAGTCACTTAAATGCAAGTGGATGTCTGCAGCAACCTGTCTTAGTATGGACCCTCCTACTGCCTGCACACAACTCAAATGAGAGCCCAAATACTAAACAAGTGAGAAGGGTTTTAAACAACTCCAAAACTCTTTGTTTTATCGGACCAAAGTGAATTTGATATCTGATACTCTCCCCCATAACTCCCTATAGCAATGCAGTTTACCAGAGCCTGCCAGGGCCACAGAATAAATTAATCTCAGTTTACCAACCATGCAGGCACACGTAACTTCTCCTGGAAGGAATTAGAGCAGCTTAGCTACATAACACAGATCCTGTGCCCACTGCTAGCAGCTAATAAAACACAACTCAATTGGTAGAATTCCTCCCTCCTGCCCTTTCTTCTAGTAACATAAAACTCAGGGTCTTTTCTAGACAGTTCCAAAAGCAGCCCAGCAACAACAGCAGAAAGCACAGCTGCCTTTTCCTTACTACAGCGTATGCAGTGATCAAGATTTAAACTCCCTGTCCCCACCCAGTTCAAAGCCATCAAACAGACCCATTCATCTACTCAGTCCCTCCAGCTGAGCAGCTCTGCCCTGTTGGCTCCCCTAAGGAAGCCCCTTTGATGACTGAATTTGGCAGAGCAGGTGCTGACTTTTGACACCAGGAAAAGCAACGGCCCCCTCTTGCCTGGCCAGAGATACCCCAGAGACAGCTGGGGTTCCTTCCTCCCTCCCTCTTTGATCATCCTAGTGGTAAAAATGAAGATTAGTCTTGGCCATGATCCATCCTGCATAAGACAGAATGATCACCTGGCATTTACCTCCAAATCTCTTCCTCTTTAATACATAAACTGCTGAAGTTTAAAGTCGGCACCATGTGGCAAGGAAAGCTCTTCCCTAAGCCTCAGCTGCACAAAGATCTCAATGGGAATATCGACAAGATTGACTTCTTCTGCATGTTGAAACCAACTGTCAGAAAATATTTATGCAAGCTTTTTTCCACCCCTTCTGTCCTCACTCCTTAATCCTGGTGCAGTTGAAATATCAACTCGTGACAAGTCTACAAGCAACGTGTCCAGGGGAAATATTTATACTCTGCACAGATTCAGAGATCTCCAGGGCTGGGAAAAGGCTCCTGGAACAGGCAGCTGCCATCTCATTGCCCGGACAGTGCTTCTCCCTGCCTGTGGCACCAGGCTCAGAGGGAGCAGGCAGGGAAACACTTGGCTCTCCCCTGCTCCCTTCCAGCTTGGGCTCTTTGATCTCTGTATTGCCACCCATGCCACAATGAAGGAGTCTGAGTGACTGCACATTGCAGGATGCTGTATGCAATTTACGTTTGAAGACTGAGGTTTTCCTTCCCTTGTACCAGGAATTGGTGCCTAAAGGCAGGGGTTGATCTTGGTTGTTAATTCAAGAACCAAATTCTGCCCCATAGTCACAGCTGAACTGCAGAGGCTGAAGTACAAGCCTTGTTTGCAGCTGAGTTGGGTCTCTCTGGTACATAAGCTACTCAACTGATGGAAAACCTGCAAATATTTCTGAAGGCTTGATGTCTTAAGGAAGAAAGTCTCCCTTTCTTCCCTAGGACAGTTCAGATGAAGGGAACAAGAGGGTTCCCTGTTGTTGAGAGGAAAAACCTCACCATGGTATGTTCTGTACTATGCCAGGTCATGACCCCTTCCTGGCACACAGTGAGGTCTGAACTTCTTATTGCTTTTTGTTTCTTGTTGTCTTATTACTTCACTTTCTGTTCCTGTTCCCCAGCTCTTTTACCATTGCAGGGCATATTGTTCTGCCTTGCTGCAAACAATAGCCATGATCAATACTCTCATATCCAGAAAACAGTCACATACACACAAACACAGATCTATTACCTGAGTTTACATGCCATTTGCATACTTCATTTTGTGGAGTGTGATAGATGCTAATAATTCCTGCCATAATATTTACCTTTGCTGCTGCAGCAGCTGCCCATCGATCATTTAAAGTCTCTACTTTCTAAAGGCATGTGGACACTGCCTCCCACCATGGGACACTGTTCTCATGGGGGGTCCTTCAGCCAGCAGGCTCAAGCTACAAAATGATCCCACAGCATTACCCTGTGGGAGCCAAAGACCTTAAATCAGGCATTTTAACTTTGTGGATTTTTGGCAGCAAGGAAGCAAGAGCACGTGATGGCACAGAGGTGTGAGCGTGTTCCTGGAGCAGCAGCATGGCCTGAGTGGTTTGTGTCTCACACTCCCTCACCACCATGGGCAGCAGCAGAGCAGGGGTACAGCACTCCCAGGGGGACTGATGAGACAGCCACATGTCACTGACAACAGCAAACACTCCAAACCCTGGGCTCCCAGAGGAACAGACAGAGGTTCTGATGCCAGCCCCCACCTGAGCGCTGCCCTCCCCAAACACACGGCAGAGCAAATGAAAGGGAACAAAGCCACTGAATGACACACGAGACAGAAAAACCTCCTGTTCTCCCCTGTGCTGACAGCACAGCAAACCTGCCAAGTGCAGCTTCTCCTAGGGAATGCACTTGAACGAAATAAGGCTGTGTAAATCACTACCCCCAAAAAGGAGCTTATGAGAACTAAGGACCTTGATCTTCTGAAGTAATCTCCAAAAAATCACAGCAATTTAGTACAAGAATACCATTAGAACATCTTCAAATATGTATTTTAAATTTTTTAAAAATTAATTCCAAGTAATCTTTAATCTCTCTACTTGAATCCCAGCATAAAATGTAAAGTGCTGTGATCATGGCCTCGTTAATGAGCACTTAGAGGAAAATGGGTGTTTGAATCTTTTGTTTCCAGTAGAAGTGGATTCAAATGTGTAAATTCAGTTTGGATAGACAGAAGTTCAGCTCAGTACCATACAAAATTATTTTTGTTTTATCTAATTGGCTGAAAAGCGTGTTTTGGCCCTAGTTCAAGTGCTCAGCAACACAGGTCTGTCATTTAGCTCAGATTCAATGAAGGCTCACATCTAGAGAGCCAGCATTTTTCTGATATTAAATTCAGATTAGTTCTTGAAATGGTTATGTTTAATATTTGATCTTATTTTAAAAACAGAATAAAACTAATATCTTCCTAGAACTGACATAAGGGTTAACACTGTTTGGTAACCAGCAAACAGAAAGAAAGAGGGTGCACCCAATGTTACAGGGGATGCATTGCTGCTGCTCTGCACCACAACTGAAGTCTTCAAAACCTTCACCCCATGAATAACACTTTTCATGGCCAGCTTAGAGAAGGAGTTCAGACTTTGCAAATGAATTTAATCACAAAGCATCACCAAGATGTATCTTCATCTACGAACTGCCTCCAGCCAAACCAAGAGCCTTTGGATTATAAAGAAAAATGAGATGTGGTTTCTTTTCTTCTCCAAGCTTTTACCTGTGAAGGCTTCAGCTGTGGCTGCCCAAGTGTTAAATGCTGTTTTTTGCAGCACAGACAGCAGAGCAGGGACGGGTGCCTGGAACAGCCCCCACGTCTCTCTGCTGTCGCCAGCACCGTGTTTGGTTTGGACTGGTCCTTTGGCTGGAGAATCCAAAGCTTCTTGCGGGCAATAACAGACTAATCACTTAATACACTGCTCAGAGCAATGATTGTTGTTGTTGTTTGATTCTGGTATTTTTAGGAAGAGGTAATCCTGGATATTTGCATCTCATTTCCCAGAATGCCCTAGGGCTTTTCCAGCAGTTGGAATCTTACAGGATAAACATCTTCCCCTGATTGTAATTGCATTATTAAATATGATTGCTCTCCTCTTCCTTGAAATTTTTTTAAAAGCAGCAACAAAGAACACTGCAAGCAGGCGGCTTGGTGACAGCATGGAGGAGAACTGCACAACAGACACAGGCAGGAGTATTTCACCTTTAACTTCCAGATGCAAAAAAGGCTTTTAAGCCAGGGAGTCCCACACCACCACACAAAAGCTTAGTCTTCTAAATAACTGCAACCATAGGAAACCTTCAGCTATCAAAATTGAGGCCACCACAAATAACGATTTCCTTTTCAAAACACACTGCAATAGCTCTAAGAAATCCCAACAAAGATCAGGGTTCTGTTACTGTAAATCCTATAGACACAAATAACCATAATTACAGAAAAGTCAGTGTAACTGCAGGCAGGGAAAGGGGAGGTTATGGAGAAGCCTGACGTGCTCCTGGACCCACATGAATGTGCTGCTCAGTTCTAAAATTACACTAAACAGTTTCTTACACCTAAAATACAGCAATTAACTCAGACTCTGCATGGTCCAGTGACCTGGTTGCCTAAATTCCTTTCCCTCTTGAAAGTTCCTCTTCTCTATGATGCCTCACTGCCCCTTAAACAGCCAAAGCTCCCAGTTTGGTGAAAATCACAGGAAACAAGGATGCTGACTATCTGCTCTCAGCAACAACTGCCATAGTTGCACCTTCCTGCATTAAAACAAAACAAACAAACCTCTAAAACCAACAAACAAAATCCAAACAAACAAACAAAAGCAAAACCAAAGAATGCCAAAAGGCAATTAAGTGTGCATGCACATTGCTTCATTGCAAATCCTATCGATTAGGGGGAGAAAAGAATAAATAATGCATAAAAACCATATTTGAGAAGTTGTGGCAGCCCAGTGACATTCCCTCTGACTGAAAAAGGGGAAACACACCTCACATTTGTAAAAAAGGAAACGAGGAAGAGGTGAGGAGCTAAAGGCAGGTCAGTCTCACCTCTGGCATAGATCCTCAGGAAACCATGCCAAGGTCCTGCACCTGGGCCAGAGCAATCCCAAGCACAAACACAGGCAGGTGAGAAGGACTTCAGGGTACTGAAGGACAGAAATTCAACATCCCCTGGCCATGTGCTGGCACCCAGAAACCCCCTGTGCCCTGCCCTGATCCCCCAGCATGGGCAGGGGGGGGTTGCAGTGAGATGATCTTCAAGGTCCTCTTCAAACCAAGGCATTCCATGGCTTTATCATAAGAGCAGTTACATAACCACGACAAAGTATACAAAATCTAAGTATGAATGTGTTTCTGCCCTACTTGTATATTTTCAGAAATGAAAACAGACTTTCTGATGAGAAAACGTGTCAGAGAGTATCAATTCTCATCTCTTTAAAAGAGGGAAAACAGCTCCTCCTGTACTTCGTGGACTTCTCTAGGTACAGTGAAGAGTTTGGTTCATGGATACTCTTAGCCTTAAGTTAGGAGAGCCCTACTCCTACACAAGCTGATCTGTTTTGAAACCAGTATTGTGCATGCCATGGTTATATTGCTATTTCACAAATATTTACAGTTACACACACACATTCACATGCACATTCAGACTGTGCTTTATGCAGAATCTTGTGCTTAGTTATTTATGCATCTTTCCATAGAGCAATAAGATAATTCCCTGCAGAAACCCAGCTGGATTGGGGGCAGGAGGAGAACGTGCCACAGCAAACTGCACACTCTAAGTAGCAGTTAAACTGCTTGAGACCACTTTTCTGCTTTCAAGAGCCTCCGCTCAAGTGTTTTCACCAGGCTTTCCATGTCTAACAGCCTCATGACATGGGAATCAGTAATGCTTCTTCAGTGTACTTTAAAAAAAAGTTAAACATCTATAAAGCAAGGCCTCCCATACAGCAGATGGTCTAACCTCTCAAGTGTCAAACTCCTTCTGTGTCAGGCAGCCCAATTAAAGGGACATTTTTAGCAGCATGTCTCTCTCCACTGTGCCCTACCTCCCACTTCAGCCCGAACGTCCCAAAGGGTAATTGCTCAGCACACAATTACAAACACCAGTTTGCCATAGCTCTTTCTCCCCAGACTCTAATTGGGGCAAACTATGATGATGGTTAATCTAACTCCTGGGCCCCAATGAAGGAAACTGTTTAAAAAGAGAAGACCTTAGAGAAAACATGAAAATCTTCAGCTAACCAGCATGGCTACAGTTCTGATTAGGATCACTGTGTTTTAGCCTCTTCAGCTGCAGCAAAGGTCTCAGTCATTTCCAAAAGACAAAAAGCAGACATGGCAAATAAATAGCAGAAAAAAAACCCCATTTATTCTAGATCTAGAGGTGTGCCATCATTGAAGTAAGATGTGCTGCAGTATAAGATGACACCTTGAGACAACTCTAACCTGTCACACCAGCAGTCCCATTTCACAAGGGCAGGAGCAGCCACAGCCAGCCTGGGGTGGGACCAGTCGGACACCAGCAGGTTCCCATGTCTGAGGTGGGCCAGGCACGGGCATTGCTGGTCTGAGAGCTGTGGGGTGATCAGTCACTGCAGGAGACAGGGCCAGCAGGAGCTGCTGAGGCTCGGGACAGCAGGGCAGCCCAGGGAGGTTTTTGTGCAGCCCTGGCCTGTCCCAGAGCTCCCTGAGGAACCAGGGCCATCTCCTCCTCACACACTTCTCTTGAGGCTTCATATGGGATGTGCCATCACTCACTCCAGCCATACACAGCTTTTGGGCACGAGGGCAGTGGAGACAGAGAGGTTGGTGAGCCCTATTTCTCAGCTTGCTCAATGCTTCCAATTCCCTTTCTAGCCTACAGGAACTGAAACTGTGGAGCTACTTCTGCTCCTGATTTACAGAGGGGAAATGGTAGAACAGAGCTTCAAAACTCTGCCCAGGAACCTCACAGCACACACAACAGACTTGAACTTAATGCCTTGACACCCTCCAAGTGAGAACACCCACACAGCTCAGTTCTAGGTCTTTTTCTGGCGGTGGAGGGTGACAGGTTTTTTTCTGTCACAACAGAAGGTGGTCAGTCGGCTTTTGAACAGGTCTGAGGTACAAACCAACACAACTTCTTCCCATCCTCCACGTGACAGCCCCAAAAACAACAGTATTTGCAAAGAGACACAGCTTAAATGCCCAAGAAAGGATTGCTGAAAAAGGCAATCAGACACTAACGAAAACATAATCTCCTCCATCCCCAAGTGTGTGTTTCTGAGACGATTTACTGCATTATGATAAAAGGACTCTCACACTCAGAGACTGCAGGCTGGAAGACAGGGCATTACACACACGACAGCTCTTTTGATGCTGCTTCAGAAGGAAGAGTCTCTCCTCCCTGCTGCTCAGAGGAACACTGGCAGCACAGGCAGGTTCTCAAGATGTGGCCTTGTTCTTCAGGGCTGCTGGATTCAGCAATGGAACATTTAAAGCAGATAACAAGAAATGGCTGGTTATTTTAAACTGGCTGCAGCCTGTACTCAAGCAAGGAAACTGACTGATGGAAGAGCTTCCTCCTCCTACTCAGTAATGTTGCTGGGGGTTAATATTTGCTACTGAGACAGAACTAGAGATACCCTGTGGGTGGAAGGACAGTAACACTCAGAGACCAGGACAAAAGACTACGCTCCTCATGAAATGAGTTTCATTCCCAGCTCAGCATCAATTTATTCTACTAGAAAAAAATCTGTCTGATCAGTTTAGAGTGGAGTCTTCACCAAAAGCACGATTTATGACTACAGGCTTTACTAGTATCAATCCGTAGGTTTCCAGGTATGTGAAATTACAGTGGCAGAATTAGCTGTGAGTTTCTTTGGAAACCACAGACTCAATTTAAGCGCAGAGCTGTTCTTGTTATTACTATCAAAATTGAAGCATTCATTTAATGTGTGGGGTGTGCTAAAAAGGAGTGACAGGTGATTGCTGCCTATCAGAAAGACTAAAGGGAAAGGATAGCGTTTTTTAATCAGGAGGATTAAATACACCACATCACCATGCCAGCTATTAGCTGTTCTTTGGCCACTTACAGAGCAGAGCCGCTTATTGTGTGCCTAAAACCCCAGTATCACAGAAAGCCTGTTTCAATCAGCATTGCATCCTCCCAGTTGAGAGGCTCTCCTAAAAAGCTGTTAAGGGTAAGTTTGAAACAAGGCTTTGAAAATGTGCAGAAGGCAACTCACTTCCACTCTCATCTTGCTCTTTTGACCATGTTGATCAGTGTGATGGGATTTAATACCCCAGCCTTGAGCTTGTGAGGGAACCATAGAGCTGGAACTTAGTTCTGCAGGTTCAGTCTCCTCTGAAAGTATTCGCCCTGCATGAAGCTTTTAATAATTTCTAAAACCTTCAACTTACACAGGAGGATCAAAAGACAGACAGAAAGAGAATCCAGTCTCCACTACCCTGCCTTCCTTTCCTCTAGACAGATGAGCTCCACCCAACACATCTTTTATGAGGGAAGCAGGAAAAAGAAGTAGGCTATACTTTAATCTGTGGGGGTGCATGAAGAACATTCCAGGAGGTGCATTTCCCAAAGCTTTCTCAACTTCCATCTCCCATTCTGAACAGCAGCAGCCTCTCTGAGATCTGCAAAAGTGAGCCACAAACCTCATGAGAGGAAATTTCCCTTGGGAGATCCACCACCTCCAGCTTCGCTCCGAGCCAGAGACACTGCAGGAACAATTCCCTGTGGGATTGAACATTCCTCCCCTGCTGGAAAGCACAAGTGCAGACAGACAGGAATGAGTGGGAGGTGGAGGATGGGGGATGAAGCCCAAACTTTTTCATCCCTGAAGGAAGATGCACACTCCTGTGCTTGGAAGGGGTTGTGGGAGAGGGTGGGCAGGACTCTAATTGCATCCAGGTTGTTTTGTCCTTCCCCACTTTATCTCGCTGGCAGGTCTGACTGTCAGTACCCTCAACCTTCCAGCCCTGCACCAGCTAATTGTGGTCCTTACATACACACCCCCAGATCTAACCTGACACAATGCTGGATAATTGGCACCTCAAGAGAACAGGGAGAGATGGGCACTGCATGTGAATTACCTCCCGCACCTGCAGCAGAAGATCCTCTGAGAGAGAGGCTGAAGTCACTGGCAGGGCGCTTGCCCTGTGCCGAGGGACACAGTGGCAGGTTCGCAGACAAAATGACAACTTAATTTTCCAGTGCTGCCAGTCTAAAGGTCCTAAACCCAAATATTCCCTGACAGGGAAAAGAAGGACAAAGAAAGCCGAGCAGTAGGCTTGGGCAAGAGAAAGGGGGGCAGTAGAAATAGGTATTTAATAGTGGAGTTTAGACTGCAAGTGAAAAAAAGAATCACAAAATTCTCACTGTGCCTCCTTGAAGGAGCTCACATTGTGCCTGTGCATTTCTGTTGGCTGTCAAATGGAAAAATGTAAGTGGGACATTCAGCTGCTGAATCAATGTTTATTCGGTAAGGTCAGTGCCAGAAAAACAGGTTTCAGTCTCAAGTGTAGGAAAATACTCTGAATAGCTGCATACAAACAACAGCAACACATCTGCACTTTCCTCACACTTCCCATCCCTCCCAGCCTGTACTGCAGAACTCATCCAGCCCTGCAGAGAGGCTCAAGAAGGAGTTCTGTTAACTCCCAGCTCAGGCACAGGGTGGGGAGGGCTCACTGCTCACAATAATTACTACAGCACAATGGTTTGCACAAAAGAGAGCCCTTTCTAGTTTACTCAGAAATATTTACTTTAAGTGCAAGATAAATCAGTGCAGTCCAGAGCATGACAGCTTTCTGGTCTGTCTCTAGCCTCCTCATCCTCACTCTCACATCTGGCTCCATCACCCTGGGCTCCATCTCCAAACTCCTTTTCCCTTCATACCTTTAAAGAAACCAGACCTTTTTAAATCATCAGATGCAGCACAAGAGCCATAAGGATGTGAAAACCTTGAGAACAGCTTATGATGTGGAGCACACTTCAGAGAGGAGGCTCAAACCACCCACTCTGCCTGGGGGAGGGGTGGCTGTGGTGGCACAGAGCTCTCAGAGCATCCCCAGAGCCACTTCAGCAGTACCTGCTGGTGGTGCCTGCTGGTGGTGCTTTAAGATCTTTGCCTCTAAGGCATGACCAAGCTGTCCTTCAGGCTGGATCATGGAGGCCTAACTGGAATTAGTCCAGTTAATTGGAACTTTGTCATGGCAGACAAGACGGGGAAGGCTTTGAGGGGCAGCATGTCCTCTGGGGAGGAAGCAGCAGAGCACTGGGGCTTAGCACAGAAAAAAAAAGCAAAACACAAACAGAGCAGGAGACAGTAAGTGGAAGAAAAGAAAAAGATCTGAATTGGTGTGGGTCAAACAAGGAGCAAATTTTCCTTTTCAGTGTGACAAGATGGCCCTGAATAAATAATAAGGTTACATAAAGGTCATGATCTCTGTGCAAACCTCCCACTGCCATCAGGAAAAAAATCCACTACAGACTGAGATTTCAAGAGCACTGAATTTAATATCCTGGTCTACAAGCATGAATTTTACAAAACATGATTGTTTCCTTCAGTCTCTGTTTTTGACACTTCGTCCAAACTTATAATCTTCTACATTCCCTCTATTGTTATGAAATATCCCCTATTCTATAATGATGCTGCCAGTTAAAGTAATTCCCTGAAAAGAAAAACAAACACTTGATTTCAAAGAAACAAAAAAGATTTTTGCATTCTGAAACGATAAAAAAATTCAGAGAAAGGCAGAAATAGATGGCCAGTCACTAGTAAAGAGTATTTCAGAGGGCCTATCATCTATTTTCAAATGCAATTTTCACGTTCAAGAGTATCACAACGTCCAAGGGATTTTGATTATTAAGGGCCAGACTCCATGAAGAAAATGTAACCTGGGAGCATCTGTAAATTTTAGCAGTGGCCTTCCATTACACATTGTCACCTGTCTATTGAAATTCTCAGAGGCTGTTTGAAGCAATGACTTAGAATCCAAGCAAAAGTCCACAAAAGCCAGGCTTTAATGCAGGTTGCACTGCACCATCACACAGGTGTTCTTTCCTATTCTTTTTATTCTGCTGCTTTTTGGGAAAAAGACTTTTTCAAAGCAGACACCTGAACTGGACCAATGATGAAATCTGCATCTCAAACTCTGGCAAGGGGAAAAACCTCCATGAAAGGCACCACAGTACATTGTATTTCTGCTCCACCAGTACTCATATTTATTATTTAGTGACACTATCTCAGGCTATTATTTGCTTACAACCAGTGCTTCTTGGCTTCCAAGAACTCAGGCAAATTCCATAAAGTACAAGAGCAATTAACTTTGTTGGGAGGAAAGTAAGTTTGATGTCAGGTTGCTCTGGTGACAGATGTGGCTCCCACGTGTCCCTGATCCTGTCTCTGTTGTGATGAGGCTCAGCAGAAAGGGCTGGTACTGAGGGTTTTCTCCAGCTGAACACATCCTGAGCTGCACAGCCAGTAAGTTACACCAGGACCATACACTGGCCTACATGGACTCATTTGTTTGTTTTAGTTACAATTAATCAAGAGCAAGAAGCCATGGGATGCAGTTTGTGACAGTTACAAGATGGATGTTTAAAGAAAAGAAATGGAAGAAGAGACAAGAATCTCTTTGCCTGCATTTAACTTACTAAACTTTGTAATTTTTTTCTCACTTCCGACAATTAGAAATGCCCTTCTCCTCCTTATATACATAGAATAAAAACACTAAGTCCCCAGTGAGACTTTACAGCCATTTGCCTGTTCCTCAGGACCCAGGAGGATGCACAAACTCACACTCCACAGTTCATCAGCTTACAGGGTACCCAAAAATGCTCCAGCCACACCAGTGAGCTTCCACCAGTCTTACAGAAGCAAAACTAGTATCTCAGTCCCTGATTACTCATACTTGGGAAGGTATTCCCCACAAAATGAAGCTAAAAAGTAAGGCAATAGAAGCTCCACTCTGCACCTCCCTGAGGCTGTTTGCACACCCTTTTCTGGTGCAATTTTGCTGGCAACAGGACAGCAGTGAAGACTGCTTTGGCAGGGAACAGACCCATGAGAAACCACACCAAGGAGATGGTGCCTAAACCCCCTCAGGTGCACAAAACAGTTTTTATATTGTTAAACCATTTTCTTAAGGAGAAACACTCGGATGCAAAAAGACAAAGAAATCAAAAGCCACCTCTGCCACAAGAAAAGCAACATCTGCTTCGCTATCCCCCCCCATGCTCAGGTAGATGGTGGCAAGGAGAAGCAGGTAAAGAACACCCCAGGCTTTCAGAAATTCCTCTGACACAAAACTCCCACATGTGTTCACAGCCTAAGCTCCCCAAAAGCTCCAAGGAGGGGATGAGGGTTCTGGTAACTGTTTTACAGGGGAGAAACAGTGCAGTGAGACCAAAGGATGTCCCTGATGTCACACGGGAAGCCGGGGTGAAGGAGGGAGCTGAGCACATCTGGCTGACATCAGCTCGAGGTCAGCACAGGAAGGTAATGAGATGCCTCTGCGCCAGAAGCTGAGTTTTATAAAGCAAACATCACACAGAAGTTGGAAAAATCACTGCAGTGAATCACACTCAGTATTCAGAGACACGCTCACGTTACAACCACAAGCACTTATTTAATTAGAAAAATGATCTAATTGAGATGCATCCAAAATTGCCTCTGATACAACACAAGCAATAACATACGTAGCTAAGAAAATATGTAGGTTATGAAGGTGTCTGGGTTTGTGTGTGTGAGGGAAGGAACAAGAGTAAATTGCCAGACTTGCTCAGCTATAATGCTGAATACATTTATTAAACACAATCAAATTTTACAAGGCATTGAAGTGATAACACTGTGGCAGTGGAAAGTGCAAGCAGCAATAAATATCTTGTAAACACAGAGGTCACGGGCCCAGGTGCTTACAAGCATGAGAAGGGTGGTTTACTGTAAGCAGGATGCTGCAGTGCCTCAGCAGTGAGCTCTCTTTTCTTGGAGAAGGGGTGAAACAAGACAGGATGGATTATTATTTAATTTATTGCAATAAATCAGGAGTCAAAGCAATTCAAAGGAATTTGTATCTTATCACTATGTAAAGAAAAATCAAACCTCTATCATTTCAGATCTAAATACAATTACAGGAACAAAATAGCTGTATGTTTAAACCATCTAACTGAGCCTGACAGATGGATACTGTTTATATCCATTTGTATTTATTGAACACAGTAAAAGACTGCAGCTGTTCTGTCAACACCTAGCTGCTTCCAGGGTGTTTGGAGCCATATAGAAATGTAACAGAATTTTATGGATAAATATATTCCATGGAATAAACATGGTGAAGATACTGTGATATAACACGTATTTACATAAGAACCATAATACCTTGAACTGGTTCCTATTGATCTTTAAGCACCTCACCAAATGTGGATGAAGCACGTGCACTCTCACCCTGCAGCCATGGCATTAAAGCTCGGAGATTAAGGGCTGCCCAGGTGATGCCAGAATGTCTAGTTTCATTTTCCTAACACCAGGCAAAAGGCATCACAGGGATGTCACCAGAGCTCATGTGCACGGCTGCAGCTTTTCCCCCTACACACCTTCCCTGCCTTGTGCACAGCACCCAGAGCCAGCTCCATGGACACCCAGAACTCCCTGCCTGGCTCCATCTCCAGTGTGGGGCAAGCAAAGCCAAAGCCAAAGCCAGCCCTGGCCATGCTGCCCATCACCAGCCCTGACCCTCACTCCTGAGCTTGGGAATTCTGGCAGAGCCTGGGCTGACAGTGATCTGACCTGCACCAAATCTGCCCCCAGCAGCCAGAGGATCAGAAGGAACCCTGTAATTAGCAGAGACACAGTGCCACAACTCAGCAGCGAGGTTTTGCATATACATGAATGACTGCTCCTCGTGTAAACTGCACACGCTGCAGGCCAAGGCTTGTGGGGATGAACCTGCCCAGCCCTGTGGGTTTTCCTGGGGCTTCTCCTGCTCCGAGAGCCCTGGGACATGCTGGACTTTGTCTGCCCCCTGCGCAGGGTGTGAAATAACTGCACCACTCCACGTGGCTAAACTGCAGGTATTTCTGTCTTTTAAATTTCAGAAATAATTGTGGAGCATGCTCCATGGCAGTCTGTGTTTACAGAACTGGGTAGCAACAGAAAGGGAAGAGGGTGGGAAGAGGATGACATTGGTTGGGAAAAAAAGGAAAGTTTTAAACTGAAGGCTGCAAAGGGCTGGGAGGTAAAACAATCTGAGGATAAGGCTTTCATGCGAGTCCTCTGGAGGCAGCTATTTTAGGTTGCTGATGCTCCTACAAAGAATTTCAGTGCAGGAAATGGAGCATTTTTCCTGCTATGGATTGCTCCCTCACCTTCATAGTCCCTACAGCCCAGGCTGTCAAAGTGCTGTGTTACCTACTTTAATGCTTTTCAGAAAACACAAACAAGTTTTATGGAGCTCTCTGGAGAGGAGGAATGGACAGATTTTACTGGGAGAGAAGAGCAGTTAATCCAGCAATGAGAAATATGCTGGAACACACTAGAAAACAGATCAAAAATTAAATAGGACTTATCTGAAAGCAAGCACATGGGTAGAAATGGGGAGGAGTATGTGGGGGGGGAATCCAACTTCCTTTCTGCCTGAATTGCTAAACTCTCAGTAATTTCTGTAGTGGGAATCACAATGTTCATTTAAAAATCATCATCAACTGGAAGCCAAATTCTTTTTGAATAGAAAGGGATATCCTCATATCCACTCTGTGCCTGTGGAAGGGACAGCACAGGAAGAGAAAAATGGAAGGGAAAGGAGAACTGGCCCAGGACTCCCATATGGCAAACACAGGAACTGCACACAGGCTCCCTGATTCCCAGACAAGAGCCACATCCCCAGCGACCACCATCATTTTTCATGTGGAAATGTGCATGTGAGTGCACACAGCCACAGAGGCAGCAGCAGCATAATCACGGCTGTCCTGCCCTGCCACCAAGGCCTGAACTCTGAAATGAGAGCCATCATCTGGACAACTGAGAGGGCACATGAACAGAGCTGCCAGTTGAGCTGTCCCGAGAGGAGCCGTGTCCTGCGTGTTTTGCAGAGCCGGGCACGGCGGGGCTGCCACCCCTCGGCAAGGATCGTTGTCCCGCTCTTCCCTGGCTGTGCCGGCCAACTGCGCCTCTGATAATCACCCTGTAGGAACCCAAAGCTGCTACACCAGCATCTTAAACACAAAATCATACTCTGTTGCCATTTCCCCCGCAAACATTATAGCAGACAGCAGTTTCTACTTAGGCCAGCAGACAGACCAGAAAATACTGCTTGAAATGCTTTTGAAGTGGAGATGGGACGTAAGAGCAGATGCCTCCCCCTCCCTCCAGGGAACGCAGATGGGGATGCGATTCTGCTCCGGAGCTCCAGGATTTGGCTCTTTCAAAACACCCTGAAACTTCTAGAAAGGGCTGGGCATTGAGGTAGTGCCTATTATGAGAGGAGGGGGTTTAATCACTACTTTCTTCTGACCCCAGGACTCAGCAGAAGGACCAGCCTGCCCTGAGAGCTTAAGCAGAAGGTGGTCAGAGCACAGCCCGTGCCTGCAGAGGGGAGCTGGGCTCACACCACCACAGAACTCACCTGGGGAGGAGCACACAGGCACATCCCCCGTGCAAGCTCTGGGACACATCAGAGCCATAGCGAGTCTTAGAGCACCTTTGGAAAATAATTTGGAACAAAACAAATCAACAAAGGCCCTTGAAGTTGTTTGTTTCTGCTCTAAGTTCTGCAAATAACAAACAAGGTGTCTGTACAGAGGTTCCTGCCAACAGCTGCCATTAACATACATAAATCTTCCGTTCAAAGGAAGCCTCCAGCAGTCAGTTTTTCTATCTTAATTTGATTCTTTTGACTTTTCCATCCTGTCTGTTTTCATCTTTCCTCATTAAAAGGATTTTTTAAGAAAAGATTTTTTTTAAAAAAACCAAACATGGCTAATTATTTTAATGAGCTACCAAAAAAATATAGTTGCTTTCTACTCTGAATATAAGCAAATGTCAACATTGCATGGCGAGCAGAGGCAGCACAGCATCTTATTACTATACCATCAGCTCCTATATTTGATTAATGAAGACTCACAGGACTAATTTTACGCTGCTTCATTAAAAGCCTGGGGCAATTAGCATAAAGGTTAGACTATTACATTATTAAAATGTTATTTTTTAACAAAATAATTTGCTTCTTTTCCTTTCCCTTTGGAAAAAAAACCAAAAACAACACTAGACAGACAAAAGGAGTTACTGTCTTTTTCAACTTCTTATGTAGAGAAACATGAATTGCTAAATCTCATCAAGGATTTTAGCAAAGCAGCTGCCCAGTCTCTACAAAAGGGCAAAGGCAGTGCCCTCCTGTAAAGCAACACATAAATGGAACAGCCTTTCTGCTCAGAGCATAGGATGGTGATAAACTTAAAATGCAGCCAGCACCTAGAGGGAGGGGGAAGAAATCGCTCATTCCAAACAGCACATCCATTTCTCACACAACTAAACCTGTCTTGCAAACCTCTCCAAATGATGATCAAAGGTAAAAGCGCATATATGCAACACTGCAAGAGCTGAAGTGTACATCATAAAAAGGCACAGGCATCTCCTATTCTTTGAGGCTTTATTGAGAGAACAGAGGAAGAACTGCTTTTGAACTTGCAGGTGAGCAAATCTCTGAAAGCACACAACGCTGGCGGCCTTGCTGTGCTGTTGATTCAGCATCATGCTGGACAACACAACAGAGCAAGCGTCAAACCACTTCGCCATTTCCCTGCTCTGTTTTTCCTCTCCTTCCTCAGGTTAGCAGCTCTCTGAAAAGCAGCTTCCTCCCAAGCCTCCGCCTCCTCCTCCTCTGCTACAGCTCCGGGAACGGAATAAAAACATAAAAAAGCAGCAGCAGCCCTAAGGAACAGACTTGATGAGGAAGAAAAGCTAACTGCCAGACAACGCTTCAGTCTGCTGCGGAGCTGCTCGGCACGTGGGAGGACTTGCCAAGACGTGCACGAGGCACTGCTGTGCCTTGCAGCGCCTGCTGGCACTCGAGGGGTTAAAGCAATCTAAGCCAGGCCTGCTGGAGAAGCACTACAGCAGGAAGAAAGACTTACAAATGATTTTTCTTGGCAAAAGCAGCTCGTTGGAATAGTAGAAGGATTGTGCTTACTCCTCATATATAAATGCCAAAATGAGCCTTGCTGACACTTTCCTGGCATGCCCCAGCCCTTCCAGTGGCCCAGCACTTCAACCAAACTTTTGGAGGGACAGAAGGACACACAAGATGTTTCTTCCCCAGCCGACCAAGCCCTCCTCATAAGAGGCATGATCCAGCCTTTATGCAAAGCACCCATCCACCAGCACCCCGCAGACTGAGCTCAGCCTCTCCCTTTTCACAGCAATGCTGATTTTTGTGGCCAGTGTTTGGGGATGGGGCTGTGTGAATTCTGGGGCTTGCTGCTGGGGAGAGGGGGCACTCATGGAGACTAATTTTAGACAAGATCAAGGCTGCTGAAACACCAGAATTTGGCAACTTGCTTAACTAGCAGCCAGGCTTTTCCCTTACCCCGTGCTGCAGCCCCTAAGTCACCCTGGCTAAGAACCGGCAGGGAGTTTAAGGTAACCCTTTCCCTGGTCCCCTCTCTCAGGGTACACAGCCCAGCAATTTACAGGCCTTGGGAGCCGGAAGCTACATCCAGATCATCATGTTTAATAGACACTAATCTTCCTAAGGGTCTAATCCCCTTGTACCGCTTCTTTAGACTTACACTTTTGACTTCCACAGAAGTTTCACATGAGTTTTGTAATTTCGTTTTACCCTGCCAGAAGAACTAAAAAAAGGAAAGGAAGAAAAAAAGAAAATAAATGCTTATCAATTCCAGCTCCTATCAGACTCGCACAAGCTGGTATGATTTGATTATTCACTGTTTTATCATATGAAAAAGCAGCACCACAGCCAGTGCAGAGGTTCATGGCAGGGCTTTAAGAGGATGAAGGTCAAATGGCTATTTTGGGAGTGATTAGCTTGTTCAAAGGCACATGTGATGCAACCTTGGCTTTTGCCTGGGGGCTGCTCTCCTGCCTTGAACAGCAATGGCTGAAGTGTCTTTGCAGTTGAGGAAAGAAGATCACCAGAGGAACTTCCCTTTCCTCGTGCAAGGCTCACTGAGGCTCAGTGCTCCGTGACTGCTCCATCACCTCCTGCCAGCTCTCTCAATGTGGAGCTGCTCTCTGACACGTTCATATTCAGCAGCATCCAATTCCTAGCTTTTTGCTCTTTTTTAAATCTCTCCTGTTTCCCTTTGTAGAGATGGCTTTTCTTTTTGGTTCCTGACAACCTACAACCCAAACCAACCCCTTTCTCTCTTGCTCTCAAACAGTAATGACAATACATGCCCAGAACTTCTCCAAATGTCACTGCAGACACTCAGATGATTATTCTTAGAAGGGCAACTGAGAGGCACAACTTCTCACCAGCGGATTTATATCAGATTCCCCAAACCATGGGCAAAAATGCACGTTTGCAAACTGGAAGGGAGGAACCAGTTCCCTGAGATCATCTGCTGCAGCCCTGCACCACGAGCAGCAGCTCTCTCATGGTTAGCTTGGTTCTTCCAAAACCCCCACAATGCCAAAGATTAAATCTCCAAATCTCCACATCTCTTCAGGAAAATAAAATGGGCTAAAACCCATGAGACAAAACTGTAACTAATTTTAGCAATAAACCTAGAAAATCTTTACTGGTTTAACTTGTTTTTACCAGACTTTGATTGATTTCTGCACCAGGATTATTATGAGCAACTCCTATTAGTTGTGACTTTTCTTTCCACATGCACATCAGAAATCCATGCTGCCTACAGCAATGCCCACTCAGACTGGAAGGGTTTATCATTACAAGATCACCTCACATATTCATCCCACAGCAAGTCTCCTCAGTGTGATCCAGTACACCAGGGCTGCACAAAGAGGAAATGCTTGCAAGGCAGTCAACTTTCTCTGTAAATATATACATTCAGCATGAGGCTTCCAGGACTGTCAGATTGCTTTACAAAAGACACATTTTCCCTGGCTACAGTCTGGTGAGGAGGAGAGCCACATTCTCAAAATATCAGAAGGCAAGAAACTGTGCTGCAAGTGGGAACTCAGCTTGGACCTGCTATCTCCAGGATCAGAATCATATTAGCAGAAGCTAGGGAGAGAAAAAAAATAAAAAAAACAAAAAAGGTTCACTGTGCTGCTGTTGCAGAAAAGAGAGATTCAATCCTATAGCCTGGTTTGTTAGGAGGAGAAGATTGTGTGATGGCAAACCAGAAAAATCTACGAAAAACTTATCAACACTGATGGAAATGTCATCCTCATCACTGAAGAACACCCTGAACTGCCCTGATCTCACAGGGCCCTTTTTCCAGCTCCATTCCTGGGCCTGGAAGCTCAGCAATCAGTCATGTAAATTTTCAATTTTCAAATCCAGGCAGGAGGTTTGTTTTTCTTTAGCAATGGGCCAATGCTATTTTGTGCTGTACAGCTTCCAGTATTTTCTTAAGTGCCTTGAGAGGCTTGGCATGAATGGCACTGTGGAAATGGAGCTTTAACTGTTTGCTTCCAACTTCTCCCTTGAAACCCTCCCTTCAAAATGAGGAATTTCAGCAGCAAGAGATGCTCCTTTCCCTGCACACAGTGGGAGCTGTGCCTGCTGCAGCACATCCCAAACAGCAAAACACATTTCAGCAGTGCCAGGAGAAATGTCCCTGCCTGGCAGGGTGGTGCCCAACACCTCCATCCACGAATGGCTCCAGTTTAGAACAGAACCCTCCCCTCCTCTATGCCCACATTACAAGGCACACTGGATCTTTCTCTTTCAGCCAGCCAGCTCCAAGGATGGGCTGACAGCATCTCTCCCCATTCAGAAACCACCTACAACCCCATGGGGAAGAACTTTTCCAGCTACCAGAGAGGTCAGCCACAATCACAGCTTCAAATTCAGTATTAAATGAACACACCAGAGCCCACTGAAATGAGCTCAGCTAATTGGAGGTGTTGGGGAATGACTAATTCATGAGTAGCCATGGCCAGGCAAGCTCCTTCTCTGCTTGCAGACTCTGTGCACTATCCCCAGCTGCCATCCTGACCTGCAGGTCAGATCCACAGCATCCCTGGGAGCAAGGAGCAGGGATAAAGGGAAAACAGTATAATGCTTTCCCCCATTAGCACTTGACTTTGGGCACAGAGCATCACACTGTTCTTTGTCCAGCATCTTTAAAGACTTTAGAAAGAATATCCTAATTAATCTGTGGAGGAATTCAAGCAAGATTGCTTTAGGTATTTTTAGCTTAAAAATGCAGTGTTGTCAAGCATTCTCTTTGTTCCTATTTCACAGCATTCTCATGAGTTTGAGGCTATTACACAGGAGCATAAATCATCAATAAACCCCAAGATTATCCAGCAGCATTAAAATACATAATATTTTGGGGCTCCATGGTATTATTATTTAATGATAGTCATTTTCCTGCCTTTCATCCAGAAGGACCCACCAAAGTAACAGTTCTCCCAAAATAGAAGAGCAGCTGCCTGTGAGACTTGACAAAGCAAAAACCTTTGCAGTGACTTACCAGGGGAGAAAAGGAAATGACAACTCTTGTCCATAGGAAGATACTACTGAAATTCACTAAGTGGGATGAATCCTGAATTGACTGCAGAGGGCATCTGAGGATTTTTGCTTATCAAAATTTTATTGTTGATTCACAGGCATAAAGCTAATAATAGTAGCAGCGATATTAATCATCATCATCATCATCAAAACAAGCCTTCTGGGCACACTTGCCATGTCACTTCTTATGTAACCTGATCACATCTCAGTGACAGCACTGGTCACAAAGAAACTTCCCCACAGTTGTGTCAATGCATCTTACAACCATTAATGAATTATGCTGTTTTTTGAATGCTAAGATAACAAATGTTATTCTCCTCCCATGTCATGATTCAAAGTCTGCTGGGTTGTAAGGTAACTTGAATCAATTCTTCATTACTTAAAAAAAAAAATACCAAAATCAACCACAAAGAAGCAGTGAGGGAAAAAAAAGTCAAAGTTATGCAAGGTGATCTGTGAAGGACTTGATTCTTGGTGCTGCAGCTAAAAAACCAATTAGTGTCTCATTTAGGAGAAAATCAGAAACAGCAATACATACTTGTGCTAAAACAGAGCCCAGACACTTCCCAGAAGGGACACAAGCTGTGCAGCACATGAAGAGCTGAGGAGGGGGTGGCTGAAGGATGTGGGCTCAGTCACACACGGAATCACCACAAGAGCAACCCAGAGCAGGTGTGTTGCCCTCTGCTTGGTGGAGAACAAAAAACCTGTCAAGAAACAGCACTTTTCCCCACACATAAATATACCACAGTCAAGAAAGGGGAGGCCTCCTCCCTGCTGCTTTGCTGTTGCTTGTTTTCCATCAGTCACAACACAAATCCAAGCGCCAGGCTGCCAAGGCCGCCAACCAAGTCAGCAGCTCTGCTCCCCAGGCAGCACCAGCCCAGGGCGGGTTCAGGACGGTGCCCCTTCCTTCCGTGCAGCCCCAGAGCCGCTGTCCCTCCCTGCCCTGCCATGAACTGGGGACAGCCCCCAAACCCAGAGAGGTGGCTCAGACACCCACACAGCTGCCGGCTCGGGGTCACAGCCAGGACCACCCAGCCCACCCAAGGTGAGGCCGTGTCCCTGCACTGCCCCTCATGGAGCCCCTCAGCGGCGCCTCATCAGCACCTACACAAACACGGACCACCCCTGCAGCGGGCTCAGGCAGCCACTGACACACTCTGAGGGGTCCCTGGGGACAAAGGGGCAGCAGGGAGCACTGCTCGCCAACCCAAGCCATGCATTCCCTCGAGTGGAGCAGCAGCGAATGGCCGCGGGCACAGGAAGCGGTGGGGCTCGCCCTGAGGCGCTGAGGGGCGGGCAGAGCAGCACTGACCAATAGGCTGAGGGCTGGGGGTGAGACAGGAATGATTGACATGAGCGGCAGCCAATGGCAGCAAGGGGCGGGCTGGCGGCGGGGATTCCGTCACCACCCGCCGAGGCGGCGGGCTCTCCGAAACGCTCAGTGGATGTTCGGTACCCGATTGCCTGCAACACCAAAAGCACAAAGTGGTACAGAAAGTAACATTTACCCGTCCAGATTGGGGTATTGCTTTAGACATGGTGCTGCACTGCTATTTGCTCTAGGATTTATTTAACAGCTAGATAGAAATAAGTTGGCCTACAAAGAAGAGCTTGAGTCTTCCCTTTGAGAAAACAAGTTATGTTTCAGGACTATATTATTTCCTTGAATTCAGAAGAGAAGGAGGGCTCCGTTTCATAAGAAATAAAATCAAGATACTAAGCTTCCAAGTATTTGGGCTTTACTCTCATCTTATGCAGAATTAATTCTATCACATACATAGACATAGATCTCTCACTTCCTATTAACTCCTAAGGGGTAAGAGCTAATCTTGGAACCACTGCTAAAGAGAGTCACCTTAACACAAATTTTCATCTCTAAAGATAAGGAGCTCAGACACTGTACTAAGTCATGTGGTGCTTAATGCATTTCATAAATTAATTGGTTCCTAAATTAACTTATATTCAGATGCGTTTGTAGAATATGCTTGCAAAAGGAGACCAGGGAAATCTGTACGGAGCTGGTTGGAGTTTGCATCTGGGCCCTTGAACATTTTAGCTGCTCTGTTAATACCAGAATCCAACTTTCCCCAAATCCTACCCATAGACATCTTTCTTCACAACTACACAGCAGACATTTAGTTAAATGTGATGAAAGCAAGTCTCTTACCAAAGACAGAAAGGTTCAGTTATCAAGCAGACAAATATCTGGAGAAGTCCATATGCATTTAGACTTTAGAAACATCCAATTTGGGATGGAGGCTCCAATTTTATATGTAACCAAAGAGAAACTTAAGACTCCATTGATGATGGTGTACCAATCATTGAACCACTAAACTTGCCTTTGCTAACAGGTATTTTTCTCAATAGTGGATTTGCTCATTTCACTTTGAATTTGAGTTTTGAAACAAGAGGAATTGTTTCATTGGCCATTTTCCAGCCACACAGGAGTCTCCAACATAGAAACTGTGAAGTCTTTTTCTTTATTAAACACCCTCAAAGCAATGCCACAAGCACTGATACCCAGGCATGCATGGGATTTGGGTCAGGAAAGGACTTCTTATACTCTGCCAACTTTTTGCTTAACATTTTTAGCTCTGTGCATGCACCTTTTGGGGTTGTAGTTTTTTATGCACAAAATAATGCCATCAAATGCTAACAAATCAAATCCTTATGGAAACATGTACTTGTCCTGCTGGTTTTCTCTCTATACCTCAAACTGACTTCTGCACACGAAATCACCTCAATGCAAACTCACTGAAAGAGTTTTAGGCTTTTTCTGAATTGATGAGATTTACACAAGCCAAATTCAAACCATTCATCCAGGGCTGACTCTGGAAATTCACTCAGACTCACCTTACCTGGGTACTCTGCATGTTTGGAAACTAAGCAGTGTTTAGAGCAGGCATTTCAATTTTGGTGGAAAGAGCACTGGCCTAGGAGACTCCTACTCTTGGCTTCCTGTAATCAGGCCAGTGAAAAGTCATTTCAGTCTGTGCCTGTTCCCCAAATACACAGCATTAGTTCCCAGTCCTGTCCTTCTGTGCAGCACTATGACACCCGTGACAGTGACACAGGAAAGAGAAGAATTACTTAAAGAATAGTTAGAACAGACTACACTTGAATAGATTTTTTTTCTAAATTTTGAAACAGTTTTTCTTTCCCAGATCTGACATTTAGGAGAGTGAAAGCTCTTTCCCATTCATAGCCACACCAAGAGTTGTAGCAGTTTAAGTAAGATTTTATGGATAGGGTAAAACTGTACTGATGCAATAAAATTGATTGAGAAAATTATTTCATTAAAATGGTGCAGCCGACTCATGTAGGGAATATTATTTTGATTTAGGGATATCAATTTAGCATAAATCAGCAATAAATCCATTTATGATTGGGGTATATTGCGTGGTTTTCTTTTCTAGGGAAGAGTGTAAAAGAGTACAATTGAAAATATCATTAGGAAGAAAGAGAAGCATGAGAGCTCATGATAACAAGAGCTATGAAATGTAGAAATTACTTTCAATTAGAAACTGCTAAACCAGAAACACTTCTGCCTAGTGTATCCACGTGTGAACCATTCCAGTCTGCTGGAAAGCCTGTGGCTGATGCAGGAGAGTAAAGCAAGACATCAGGTATATCAAGTTAGATTAAATAATCCCGCAAACACAACCTTACCCAGACAAACCGGGTCCTCTCTCAGGGCTGCCTGGTCTTTCTGGTCAAGGAGGTTTTTCTCCAAGAAGGAAAGTTGCATATCAGACTTAAGTGGAACCTGGCCCAGTTCCACAAGAGGAGGTTTTTAGGGAACCTTGAAAGACAACACTAAAAGCCTCACTAAAAGCCTCCTTTTCTCCATTCTTATGAAAGCTCTCCAAGAAATTCAAATTTAATTCTGTAAGACAAGCAAAAGGAAAGTGAATGAAGACGGATAGGTGAAGAAACAGATGAGCTAGTCCAGCCACAGAACTACACAAGTCTGTGAGATCTACTAAAATCTGAGCTCTTGCTACACAGCAGCCAGTGGAAGCAAGTTGGAACTGGAAGCACTTGTTATGGCAACTGTTCCCTTATGTCTCTACATATGGAGAGACAGTCCAGTGCTCTAATATTAGTGTAAAGATATTGGGACTGCATCTCTCAAAGCCCAGAAGGTTCAATAAGCAGGGAAGGCTGGAGAAAGCCTTGCTTTCCATTTGCTTCTCCCTGCGAAGGTTTTAGAAGGCTTGACAAAATGGCTAAACCTGCTTCATTTGGCCACAGACTTCCTTTTTCTGTGGCCCCTCTGTGTGTGTAGAGCCTATGGACATCCTGACAGCGCGTACAGTTATATAATGAGCTCCAGAGACAAGAATTTCATTTGGCTACAAAAAGCTGAATGTTTCTAAGAAAGGAGTTTTCCTTCTTACACTGGTGTCCAAGAGATTCACCCATCAAAACGAATAAGCTGTTGAATTGAGTGAGGCTACAGCCTGTGCTAACACTGAGAGCACACCTGTAATAGCTCAAGTCCCTTTCTACTGTCTTTCATCTGCTTTAGCTCAGTGTTTCTGGTGTATGAAATTTAAAGAGCTCTGAAAAAGATGTTAACGAGGCCTAAAGAGGAGAGTGCTCTTGCGATAGTCATTCCCAGGAACACCTGTGAACTATTGAGTTTAATTAGCCTACAGCTGGCACTGAGTGTGTGTGGAAAGACAGGGGATTTATTATCGGATTGCCAGCCCTTACATTGGCTCTTCCAGCACATTTTTTTCCTGTTTGTTTGTTTTGCGATAAAGGACACACAGAGAGTGAGGGCAATTTAACTAACAGGGGATTCCCTCCTTGGAAAGGGTGCCAGACACAGCAGCGCGTGGATGCTGGGAAGTGCCTCGGAGTGCCTGGCAGGGTGAGCTGATGGTGAGCCGTGCACCCCAGCCCTGTTGTTTGTCGTGTGGCACAATTTACTCCCAAATTCACACCCTACAACTACTCAACAGCTAAGGGCCCAAATCTTCATTTCAGTAACACATCATACCTTTTTTTGTTACTCCTCAGGACTCCACTTAACTCTACAGGCATCCTAAAACAAACGTAAGAGGTGGGAACAGCCTCTGCTGCCACTTCACTCTGCCATTACAACATCCAGTGACTTTCAACACAGGTAGCTGTTTCAGCACCAATTATGTCACAGTTTCACACACAGCTGCATGTGTATTCATCAGCAACGGTGAATCACAATTGCTCATCTTCAAATATCTCCAACCCACCTGCCTAAAATCATGGCTGCACTCCTATGTGACATCAGTTTTCTCCTCTGCCCTCCTATTTACTCGGCAGAGTTTGAAGAGAGAAATGAAAATGTGCCTCACATATTACGCAGAAACCAAACAGGGTCGTAACTCAGCCCCCCTGAACTCTACCCACAGCAGGGAGTGCCCAGACCCCAGGGCAGCTGGGTGCCAGCTTCACTGCAGCACTCAGAGGCTGGGTTGGAAGCTCCTGGCATTCTCACAGAAGGAAGAAACAGTTTTGGAGGCTTTTATCTTTGAATGACTATTCCCCTACCTTGTGCTAAATTCAAAATACCTCAACGGAAACAATGCCCTACTTAAGCCACAATGTACAAAATAATTATCATCCTGACATCATCTTTACTGACAGCAGCTTGTCTCCACAGCTGGAGCACGAGCCGCTCCCCAAGCTGATCGGACTTCATCCTGCCATCACCTTGACATTGCCAAGTCAGTCGTGCTGACATTTCTTCAAGTTGACATTGGAAAGCCTTCAGTAAATCTGTACTGACATCTTAAATTCTCTTCCCCCCATACTTTCCTCCTGTCATGTCATCTCCATAAAATTGCCCTGCCCTTGTTTCACTTCATTTTGACATCCTATTGTTACCTCCACGGATCCTCTTTAGCGCAGCGCTTCTGTCACAAAGGCACATCTCCAAAGACCTGACACGGGAGCACCTGGAGAACTGCACCAGGAGTCTCATTAAAATGAATTAAATGTCTGTGTTATCACTCCTGCCCCATCCCAGCAAGTTATTCCTCAAATCACAGCCTCACCCTGCACTGCTGTAAAGCACGTGAAGAGAGAGTAACCTGCAGAGGCTGAATCCTGCCTCAGCCAGGCTTGATCCAGTCTCTGATCCTGGCAAGGACACAGAGGCCAGCAGGGAGAGCAGGGGCCAAGCAACAAACTGCCCAGTAGCTCTCCAGTGTCAAGGTTTAGTGACAACTCAAAAACCTCCTGCAATCTAATTCTACAAAACACAACAAATGGGCCACCACAGTAAGCCCCTAATTCGGGCCAGGCCAGGCCAGGCCCCACAGCCCAGCTCCAGAGATGTCAACAGAAACACAACTCCTGCAACCCTTGTAATTCACAGCCTGGGCCCTGGGATGCAGCTCAGAACCTCCCCAAACCTTCAGGCCCAGGGATGTGGCCCAGAACTTTCCCAAACCCGAGGCAGCAGCACTGCCCTCACAAGGAGGGGCCGGACAGCTCAGTCATTATCCCAGCCCAGGTGCCCTCATTAGCAGGTTCATCAGCCTCATTAGCAGGTCCATCACCTTCATTACAGGGATGCCCCTCATTAACAGTGAGGGGGCCCCAAACATGGCCCCACTATATAGGGAACCTCAGGGACACGTGGCCAGGGACCCATTCCATATTGAATATAGTTAACAGGCTTTAAAATCCCCTTTAGGAGGGAACCTCAGGCCTGGTGCTCATGCCATGAGAGAAGAGCAGGATGGATTTGTGCCTGGTGGGGTGGGGAAAGCAGGGGAACAGCCTTTTGAAACCACAAGGGAGCTAAAATATGCTTTTATGGTGCCTAACAGATTTTATGCTAATATAATATCCATAGAATTTTAAAGTATTTTATATTCATGGAGTATTTTGTAAAATTCAGTTATATGTTTTGAGATGTAAATAGATACCTGCTCTAGAAGTGTAATTAAGCTGTCCATGCAATTAAAAAGCACGTTGTTTTATTGGCATAATTCCATGCAGCTTTTTCTTTATAGATAGAACCTGAAATACAATGTTTTCCTGACACAAATTGTTTTTCCTGTGCTTATTGATCCATACTTCTCCAAGCTGTAAATATCACTTACAACTCAGGAAAGCCACAAGAGCCAGACCAAGAGCCTCCAACTTCAAACACTGATGTGCATTTCATACATGCCAAAACCCAGACCAACAAAATTAAATCTATGTACTCCAAATAAAAAATGAGGAAAAAAAGTCCCTCCAGATATTTCCTGAATTCCAAATCTGCAGTATACAGTAGCATCAGAAAACAAAATCCAGGCTAAGAGTAAAAAAATATGAAAAAACACCCTGATGAGCAATAGATTTGGACATTTTAGGTCAGAGTTTTCTCTTATTCAACTTCTGCTACATGTATTTTATGAATCTAATATGCACCTATAAATTCCTCCAAAACTCTTCAAGAAATACCTCATGTCTGTGTTGTCTTTTAAAAATCCTCCCTAACGTATTCCTTCCTCCTTCCCAGTGTCTGCTCTCCTGTGCTCCCACCAACGCTCCAGACTCTGGCTCTCAGGTTTGAAACAGGTGCCATTAAAATCCCAGAGAGTTTAAACTCAGACTTTACAACAGGTGTCATTAAAATCCCAGTGAAACAACAGGAGAGAGGCTTGATCCCATACATCCATGGCAATAAACCAGAACAGGCTGCACAGCACACACCTCTGTAGCAGTTGAAAATAATTGGATTGTGCACCGATGAGCTCTAATGAGCTGTGTGTGTTTGGGTGGGACGATTTGGAGCACCTGAGGAGCCTGTGCAGGTGTCACTGACCCCTCTGTGTGTGACCCAGCCCCAGGAGCCTGTGC
>JAHLSL010000264.1:1883398-1915648 GCA_025920805.1 Petroica traversi
ACGAGCCTGTGCAGGTGTCACCGAGGGCTCTCTGTGGGTGTCACTGAGGGCTCTCTGTGTCTGTCCCCAGCGTGTGGCTGCAAGGCCCCTGGGGATCTCAGCTGCCATGCATGGCTGCACACCCAATAACCGAGCAAATCTTGGATGCAAACATGCTCGGGATGGCATTACTGTGAATTTTTTGATCAACAGTACATCAGCAGAACATTTTGCTAGTGCTGTTAAGTCTCTGCTGTGGTTCAGAAACAAATGCTTGAGGACATGTACTACTACACTCCTACTGCGAGTACAAGTGATACAGTACTGTATCCTCCCCAGAATATGACTGTCAGCAATTACAGTGAATACTGAAGAGATGGAATAGGGTTTGTGATGCATTTTCCTGGCTTTTGTGAAACATTTGTTCACCAGATTTTCTAACTCTCAAAATGCAAGCATACACAAGAAGTCTGCTAATCCAGGGAATTAGCAAGGTACTGCTCCAACAGATTGCAAGACAGGAGTGCTCTGTTTCATACAAATGGGCTTTAGACAAGCAGTCAGTACACCCTATGAGCAGCTCACCCAGTCTACCTAAGATCTAGAAATGTATCAGATGTTCAAAAACAAAACACAAAAGATTTATGCTTGCAACCTTTTGAAACAAAGGTTCCTGGGTTTTCCTCTCTCCCTTCTGAGCCCTGCAAACACATAACCTTACAGCACAAGAAAATAAGATTTAAGCACATCTGAAATAATAGAGCCCAGTTGCTATCACATTGTGATTATCAGCACTGCTGCCAACAGCCCACACTGGAGCCAGAGTCTCTTCAAACACCATAAATTCCAAGCTGCCTTAAAGAACACACGCCTTCATCTATCTCTGAAACCCTGCAAGGTCAGGGGAAGGCTCCAGCTTTGCTGCATACACAAAACAAAAACTGTTCAGTGCAAATAAATAAATAATACAGTAGTGATATACTCAGATTTTCTGAATAATTCAAATCCTATTCTTAACAGTGACAGGAATACAGCAGAGGTTGCTGGCTTGAGGATGCTGAGACACCCCAGTGGTGGGGACAGAGGGTTTATGATCTGTAGGAAAATGCCCAAGGTGGGGTCTAGTTGATGAATGGTTCTTTTCCAGGCAGAGCTATTTGGGGTTGGATGTTTACAACAGGATTTCCATTCCATACAAAGTACCACTGCTACATTTTTTTTAATATCCTTTAACAGATGTATTAATACAATACACACTTCCATAATATGTTCTTCCTTGTAAAATCCAAAAGTACAGCTCCAAATGCCCAGCGGCTTTACACTTACATGTGGGCACCTGCATGGCTTGCACACATGCACATTTGTGCACACACACAGACACACGAGGAATTTATTTCCAAATGTGGTCACACATGAAACGTAAACACTTTTAAAGGGAGACATCCATTTTTATCATAGGAAAAAGAAATCATAAATCAATTAACAGCAAAAGGCCTTTTCCTGCAGTCGAGAACACAGCAGTGTAGGAACATCTATAATCCCAACAGCAGCAATTCCCATTGACCATTGACCATTAACCATTCAGTCACACCAAAAGCTTGACACAACAGCTGAACCAGCAAAGGAGCCCCATGAGCCCATTCATGACACAGCATTTGAGACACAAATCTTCATGTGGACACTTTACCAAAGAGTGCATCAGAAACTATTTTAAAAAGAAGAGAAACACAGGAAGCAGCCCTACAATCATGAAAATCAGACATAACAGTAACTAATTCCATCCTCAGTCAACACCTAAAACTGGAAGGCAACCTTGAAAACCCTTCAGCATATGAAAAAACAAGGATGCAAAATAAGGAACTTTTCCAAAAAAATCCTATCTGCTTTCCCCAGAAATTCTTCCTGCACAAATCCAGTGATACTGCGCTTAATCCTGCTGTTGACAAGGATATTGGATTGCTGTTAGTGGCTGGCTTGTCCTGCAGATCCAGCCTGATGGCAGCAGTCCCTTGGGCAGGGAGCAGAGCAGCTGCTCCTGGTCTAGCTGCACGCCGGGGCTGGGGCTGCAGACACCCACGTCCATGCACTCCTCCAGTTTTGTCTCCAGGGCTCATTATCATTAATTACATCTCACAAAGCAGAAAGAAGCCATGCAAACTGAAATCACAGAGCTCCCACAGTGCCAGTGTCCAGGTAAAAGCGACATCAGTCTGAACATGGGGACTTTTTAACACAAAGGCAAGGTGCCCGTGAGTTAACAGCACTGAGGTCTCCAAAGCTCTTCTCCTACAGCAGATTTATGCCAGGACTTGGTCTTTCTGTACCTGAAGTTACCTGCTTGCTTCCTGAACCTTCACTTTCTCTCCTGATGAGGTGGGGAATCAGCTACTCACAAATCCCTCTTTCTAACCTCCACTGAGTACTGCCATTAACTTATAAGAGAGTAGGAGTGGAAGAAGTTTTTTAAGTACAATGCTCACATAAGCCTAGTTTTTGCTGAAAGAGCACCAAAAATAAACCCCTCAAGAACCCAGTCTCTCATATTCTCATAGCTTATACCTCCATTCAGCTTCAATAAGCCAGCAACAATATTGCATGCCCAGACTCCATATCACTGGGATCACTGGGGCTCGAGCAAAGCAGGAATTTAGCCAGCACCTACTTAATTCCAAATTCATTTAATATCTCTATACTCCTCCACAAATAAGCCTTATAACACTATGACTCAATCAAGCCATGCACTAGTAAAATATTTTTTTAAAAACCCTTAAATCTAATAGAAGATTACTGCACTCAACCGTAGAAACAATTTTAAGCCTAAATTTGGCAAGACACATTAGTTTTATAGGGAGCTAAATTATTTCCAAGTGTCCAGGAAATACAATTCAGTAATTACAGCTATATTAGCTGGATGCAAATGAAGCAAGAGGCAGAGCTTATTTACCACTGAGTGGGTGAGTCACCCTGGCCACCCTCCAGAGCTCAGCCCTGCTGCAAGGACAGGCTTTGCTGAAGACTGACCCAAATCCAAGAACCAAAGATGCTCAACACATCTGGCTGCTGGTGACAAGGGCTCGAAGCCTTGTGAGCACTGACACGTGGGTTTATTTGTAAGGTATCAGCACTCAAGGAAGCCAAGCTTTTGAGGAGCTCAAGTCTGTTTCTAGCACTAACAGAGGGGTTTGATTTTCCAGTGTGCTCAGTCCCCAGCACCAGTGGTGTGATGCTTCTGGCCATGCCCCAGGTGAAGACACAAGGCTCCAAACCCCTCTGTGTATCCAAGAGGAAAACACCTCTCTCGCCCTGACCGCAGTGGTGTCTCCTTGCTCAAACACCCCAAGTGCAGAAAGCACCGTGTTGGATTCACAGCAGCCCAGTCCTGAGGGGTGCAGGAGCTGAAGTGCTGTGGGTTGGCCAAACAGAGAGGGACTGGGCTGGGGCTGGGCCAGTCAGCCCCACAAGCACCACTCCAGTCCCCGAGAGCTCCCAGACCAGCCCCACACTGGGCCTTCTCTCAGGATGTGTTCAGGGCACAATTCTTACAAGGCATTTTCCTCCTGGCTGAAAACGGAGCTCACACTGAATTAAATGAAGCTACAGCCCATCATCTGTACACCCTACAGAAAAGACACCATCATCACTGTCAAGTGAAAACCTGGGAGCCAGGCAGGAGGCAAAATAACCTCTGCTCCCCATCACACTGCCCTGAAAGTGCTGCACTCAGCTGACAGCAGAAATGGATTTGATAATGCAGCAAGGGAAAAATACAGCATGGGACAACATTTCCAGTTCAGCATTCCCCTCCCCCACATTTTCCACAATAATTAATAACCAAAGCTGTTAATGTTTAAATGATCCACGCTCTCCAGAGGCTTTCCCCTGGGGCAAACACTATTAACTGTATGGATGCCTGAGGATACAAACTCTTTAATGGATAAATGGACATTTCTATACGTCATCCAAACATTTAGGAACTTTCCTTTTAATGCTAAACTGACTTAATAAAGCATTTAGGTTCCCAAGTTTTGCGTAAACATCCAGGTACTCCAGGGTTAAAGGAAAACATAGTTTTTTCCAACGCTCAAGTGCTAATAGCCATTAGGTATTGCTCCTCCTCATTCCAATAGGGCCAGAACATTCAACCTACTTCCAGTCTCCCCAGGAAATGGTTATCCAGGGAGAGCATGGAGGGATCAGCCAACCCCAGGAAAACTGAGCACCAGGCAGGGAGAAGCTTTCTCTGGTTTCTCACAGCACCAGAAACTAAATCACTCCCAATCACATGGCTCCAGGACTCTGTTTTTTGTTTATTTGCTTAAGTCCTTGGGAACCTCTGCAGTTACCAACACACTTGTCAGCAGTTATGGCAAGAGGGTATTTTAGCATGGAATTATAATCATGATAATCACCAGGTTTTCCTGCCCCGCCTTCTCCAACCCCTCCCTTCCCATTCCCCCATCCCAGGATTAACACAGAATAAGGAAACTTTTAAGACCAAAGCAATTTCCCAATTTCTTTTTTTTTTTAAGCTTCATTTTCAAAGAGCCAGGGGTACAGAAGTTCATCCTGCCTGTGTGTGCTTCCCTGTCTGTCCCCCTTCTAATAACGTTTGAAACCCACTAATTTCAAGTCAATGTGACAGCAGGCAGAGGTCTCCACAGTGCTGAGTTCCCAGGAGTTCAGTGAGGCGCCTGGCTTCTCTCACCTCCCACCACGGGGAAGGCTGGCTGTTAGCTCACACCTCATTAGACAGCACAAACCCACAGAGGAAATCAATTACCAGATAAAAGTCCATCGGAAACCAGCCCTCAATCATCCTGCTGCTCATGCTACTACTTGATTGGTAATTCTTCTGACAGCCTGGTAACAAGGGCTATCGTGGCCCTTCTTGGGCAGCACAGGAGTAAATACATCAAGGCCCACGAAAGGCATCCTTGTCTCCTGCACCACCACAGGCTCACCCACGGCCTTGCACTGAGAGGGAGCAAGGGCAAAGTACCATTAAAATGGCCACCAGGTACCATCAAGAACTCAGGGACTTGAAGGATTTGTTTTGTAAATGGATGGATTTACAGCCAAGAGATTGATTGTAAACGTGTACCAAAAGATGGTTGTTTCTCCCACCAGGCAAAGTTCAACCCATTCAAACCAATACTTTGGAAACACTGAACTTCTCCTGAACATTTCGGTCTCTCATTCCTTTTTTTTTTCTTGCTGCAGATATCAGGGACATAGATGAAATCCCTACTTAGTGTCTGCAGTCCCAGGATTTGCAGGAAGACACCTGAACACTGCAGCCTGTCCACTCCCCACCTCACCACCCACCACCAAGCTCCCCTCAGCCAGGACAGATTTCTCTAAGCAGCTCAAGAGCCAGCAGTATCAGCTACACTTGGCAGATGGATTTGAAACAAAACAAAAACCAACAAAAAGCAAAATAACCTTAAGTGCCTTACCAACAGCTGGGCTCTTTCTTTTTCCACTTAGGGACTCATTTCTCTAAAACAGAGGCTTCATTCTTCAACATAAGACTTCAAATACATGGAAAATCTGAACCAGACCTATCACACCAGGCTACAGTTTCCAGCAGGATGGTTTAATGGGCTCGTTGAAAGCATTCTTCAAATGTTTCATTCCTGCCATTCCTTCCCCTTCATGGTTCTTCTTTATGGACAGATGCATGGGAAATGGGATAAAATTGGGCCCACAAGGATCAAGGAAGTATGCCTGAGCATGTTGTGTTCTGTGTGTTATTGGCAGGGCTGCAGATTGATTTATTTCTGTTTTTGTGACAGAGATGGCACTTGCAGCTCAAACAGACAAAGCCAGACTAGCTGCAGATGAGCAGGGACTAACTGAGCTCATGCCAGGGCTGTCAGGCTGGCCTGGCAGTGTGGGCTGTGCAGCTCCACAGCTCGTGGGTAACTCGTGTACCTCTGCACAAGCTGTGGAGACAACAGTGGCTGCAGTTGTATCTCTCCGGGGAGCAGCTAGGGAGGGCATCTCCCTAAAAAGGTACTAACTGGGGGTAAAATTTGGCAAATGCCTTCTCTGATTAAGGGTGCAGGCAGCTCCTCTGGCCAGCCAGCAAAATTTGCCTCCACTGCCACCAGCTCCTCCAGGGTTCATGTATCACTTGTATATGTGTAATGTATAATTGTGTAGATACAAGGTATGGACAGTCTTTGTCTTTTTCAGGCTGAAACCATCCATTCCCTTCTTCCAACAAAAACAATTCTTCAGGAGCACAACAGGAAACAACCAAGTTTCAAGCAGACGAATGTCTAAGTGTGTGAAACTCAGTGTATCAGTAACTTGAATCCCAACTCTTAGGCATCTCTTCCCACATTTACAGTTCACAGCCACCCTACCAAAGTGCATAAATGCCATCATCAGAGGAAGTCTAATGAACAGGCACTACTACAATGCAAAAGATTTCTTTCTAGGCATTACCCATAAATAATTCTGATTTGTGCACCACTATTAGTAACTATGAACTCAATTCTTCTGCTCTTCAGCACAGGGACGACACTGGAATTGAGCCATCATTTATACAGAGAGAAGCTCAGGGAGTTGCTAAATCCTGAAATGCAGGAGATTCTATAGCAGGGGTGGTTCTGCTTACATGAAGACAAACTGCATGAGCTCAGCACAAAAAGATGAGGTTGGGATTAAGAAATTACTTCAGCTTTAAGAATGCTCTGCCTTAGTAAATCCAAGTCAGACTCTCAACCTTGCAGTGTCATTTTTCTGTGGTTCTGTGTGTATTCACATCAAAGAACATATCCAGGTGTCTGGGCACTGGGTGGGGATGGGAGAGGACAATCAGGTGGGGAGGACAGGAGAGGAAGAGCCACAGCACAGGTGGGGAATCTGGAGCAGAAATACATTACAGTCTCGAGAAATCATCTCGTATAACTGGTAGTACAAATTGGCTTTAAGAGACAACTCAGCTGGCACATGTATTCCCTGCTGAACAGTGATACCTATTCAAATGATCAAAACCTGTCAGTTCTTAAATTCAGGATAAATCCCAGACCTCAGAAACAGGCAAGTGAAAAAAAAAAAAAAAGGTTCAAAAGCAGTAAGACAGCAAATGTTACTCTCAGGACCAATCTCTCTGATATGCCTCAAGCTTGCTAACAGCATTCTAATGCCACAGGCACGTTACTTTCCTTTGCCCTCATATTTTATTCCACTGAAGCCCTGTCCTAATAACTGATTACCAAATACCAAACAAGCTGTAGTGTTATCTTGCTAGCTGGTGAAATATTTAGGTCCATTTAAGTGCCATGCAAAAATGAGTCTGAATATATGGGCTGTAGCAGGCAGAAATAGGAGTTTTGCATTCAGAGACAGGAATATCCTATTGAGGCCCATTCCTCACTCCTGGAACGTGCTCGTGCCCTCTCATCAGATCAATGCAAAGCAGGTACTGTTGCCATAGGATAAAATGCCTCCTTCACATTTAATGTGGAAATTACCATTCCTCCACGACATTCACAGTGAAGGAGGAAGCTGAGTGCCAGCCCCCATCCTCCAGCCAGGCTCAGTCTGAAGAGCTGCTCATCTGTATAAAACACCACAGAAAAAGAGTGCTTGCTTTTTTCCATCTCAATGGAAACAACAATACACCAGGCTCTTTACAACCCTTGTAACATCCTCCCTTCCAATCCATGGGGTTTAATTTTTCAGGAATATGTGAGTAGGTTTAAAATAACTGCCCAGTGGCTTTTATGGGGCCACTGTCGGCTGCAAAAATCAAAATCCACTTTTTCAGAGCTGAGACATAAACAAACTTGGTTCAGCTTTTTCTCAGGGCATTCAGACACAGCAAGCAATGTCCAGGAGAGACAGCAGTGAGCCCAGCAGCAGCAGTGCTACTTTACCTCAGTCGAGGGCTTCATCCTGTGTGCTCACAGCACCTAAAGGATACAGAGAGAGTGGAAACAACCCACCAAAACAATTTCCACACCACAGAAGCAAAAAAAAAAAGTCTTCCCACTCAAAGGAAAATAAAAAATTGCAGATTTAGCCCTCAATCATTGCTTGCTTCCAGACTGCAAAACGTTCTCTGGGTCTGGCGGTGAAGATCTAAAATAACCTTCAAATCCCAGCTCCCGAGAGGTTTCCAGTCCAACTGCTCAGGGTCAGGATAAGCACCCAAATGTCTAAATCATGCTCCAAAACAAACTCTTGTGCCATGGCAGTTGCAACACACCTGTGAGTGTGGATCTTACACTGCTCTGAAGGGCATCATTTCAATTTCTATGAAGTGTCCAGAATTTCAGTGCCTGAAGCCCCACATTTGCAGCAGCTGCACAACTGGAATCCTCAGTGATTCACAGGCTACTGTTCTTTCAGCAGAGCCCTCCCTGGTCTTTGGTGTGAGACAAATAGTTAAGTTTGACTTTATTTGCATCGTGCTTGCCAAGACCTGTGAATTGGGAATTAATAGCTCCCACTGCTCCCACATTGCAGCCAGTTTTACTGCATTCACTCCAGCACATATCAATGCACAGAGGTCAGATGCAATTTGAATGCGAACCTCTACGGTTCTATTTATTTTAATACCTTTATTGCACCATCAAATTTATAATAATTAAGCATATTATAATTACAGTGAATTAAACAGTCTTCTTAAATGTATCCCCCATTATTTTATAATCCATTAAAATTAATAAAATTGTAAAATCTCACATCTGGTATATACTAATGTCTATTCTCATCATTACACAAAGTTCTACTTCAGTAACAGCCAACTACAAAGATTTCTGTACTATCAGAAGGTCTATAATAATCCATTTTCTTTACTGATCCTCTGATACTCCATCCCTTCCACAGAGTACCCTTAATGCCTTGGTTTGGCAGGCTTCTTGCAGAGCCAGCAGCAGGCCTGGCTGCAGAGGGCTCTCAGGGAGCTGACGTGGCACCAGGTACATCAAATTGTCCCATCCCAAGTGACAGCAGCTCCCAGCCATGGGCAAGCCCTGCTGTTCCTGCTGGGCAGCTCACACGGAGAGATGAGATCCTGGGAGCACAGTGCCTGCTCCCCTTTCCAGCCCACATTCTCCACTCTCTAGCAGAGAGAACTCCCAGAAAAGCTGTACTTTCCCAACTAAATCATACTCGGGGTGTCCTGCACGCTCTTATTTCCTCACTTCCCATCACCTACAGCCTTTGTGCTTTCACAGCTGCTCAGCCATCTCCACTCAGGGCCTGGCAGCTGGGTGTTTCCTTGGCAATTACAGCTCTTCAGTTGCTGAAAGCATCAGAAAATGACCCCAAAAGACCTCCTTTCTCTGTAAGAGCAAAAGAGAGCTGGTGGAATCACAGAGGTAATACAATTTTCAGTGTAAGTACATTAGCTCATGGAACTTCTTGCCACAGAGTCATCCCAGGGCAAACAGTTTGACAACCACTGGTGTCTGTTCTGCACAGCTCAGTACTCACCAGCAGCAGAGAAAGAAACAGCAACAAATGTCACCCACTGGACGAGTCTTGCCTTTACTTTTCCTATTCTGGGGTTATTCTGTGAGAGAAGGATCTAGAAAATGAACTGCCAGGAAAAATGATGCTGTGATCTCTGAGAACCCAGCGTTACAAGGTGAGGACTCATTTCTCTGACTACCCAAGCAGAATGTGCTTGCAAAGGGGAGTCTGCACTGTCTCACTGCAGAGCTGATGCATCAAGGTCTTCAAGAAAATGAAGAGGCACTCTATAAAACATCACCTCAAGACCCAGAATTTCTGCAAAGCCTCAAGATGGAGCTAACAAGAACTCTCTTCCCACTGAATTTCCCTGAGAGCAACGCAGGCTATTAATTATATAAATCAAAGCTAACTTGCTAAACTTTGTGACCAAGAGAACACAGAACGGGGCAATACTCGCTGCATTTTGCTTTTGTCACCCTGGATTTGCAGTTTGGCTTCTCTATCCTTCAGCTTCGTTCACTGATTTTATGTTTGAGGTGTGGGGATGTATTTTGGCCAGGGAATTCCCCTTACCAGGCAGAGAAGGATCCTTCTGGTCCGTGTTTCTGCAGCACTTGTGCAGTGCAAAGCCCAATGTGATTAGGGGCTACTTGAAACCACCTGATCTTCCTAAGCGTCTCAGGGCACTGGAGCAAAAGGCTGGATGTGCCTGGTATCACTTCCTAATGCACATCGCCAGCTAATGCAGGCACTTTAATGATGACACAATGCAGATTGCAGGCCCTTTTAGCACTTGTCAGGCTGCCTCCCTTCCTGACACGGCTCTGCACTGAAGTGTTCTTTTCTCTGTCAGCTCTGGGGCGTGATTGGAGCTGCTGCCCATGGCAGTCAGCGAGTGTGAACTTCCCTGTGCCACGGGGCCTCGCCACAAGTGTCTCGGCGTGGGAGGTGGCACTTGTCACACTGTCAGCTCGGGCTCGCTGCTCCCCACACCCCGCTCCGCGCAAGCCCTGCTCCGGCTGAGCAGGGAACAAACCCCGCAGTTACATCACAGGCATCTCGCAGGGAGGGCGATCTGCTTACTCAGAGCAAGCCTTTTATTTTTAGCCTGCTCGGAGGAGGCAGTGGCTGTATAAATAAAGGCTGCTGTGAGTGTGAGTAAGCACGGTGGCTGCTGCCAGCACGGGAGGGAACAATGCTCCACCCAGGGCTGGAGTGGGAGCCCACGGCGAAGGCTCTGAGTGCAGCTCGGAGCCCTGGGAATCTCATGGAAATGCTCAGCTCCAGAGCCAGACACGGACAGGAGCACAGCACACGGGGGCTCCCTGCTTTCCAGGAAAGAAATCAAACCACCTCAGCCCTACACAGCAGGATCCCAGAAGAGCCTTCAGGACCCAGGTGTTTCCTCTTGGCAAAACACACACTCGTGGAGCCTTTATCAGCCTGGAGCAACAAACTCATCCTTGTTGGCAGCACCTAGAGGATCTCCTGATGCAGTCCTCTCCAGCAGGACATTCACACACAACCACTGTGGAGAAAGCCTGAGAAGGGCTGGTGGACTCCAAGCTGCTGTAAGGAGGACAGGGCTTGTACTTGAGGGGTTGAAAACTGGTATCTTTGATACCCTAAGAAAATCTCCAGAGTCACTTCTGTCTGCTTGTTGAAACATTTCCTTGCTTCCTCTCTGCAAGAGGAGGTTGAGCTGTTCTTCAGCATTTCTGTCAATCCTGGAGTAATAACCAGCCTAGGGAAGAGCAGGCTGGGTTCTTACTAAACACTCGCTATTTCATCTACCTTCCCAAAGAACAAATACATAAAGTAGCTGGAAACATCATCCCTGGCTGCAGTTTCATGCCATATGCCTTGCAGTTAATCCTGAGCACATCAACACCAACATTTCCCATTTATGGGCTCAGACTTCTTTTTTCTCTCCCTGAGCTATTCCTCACCTCCCTGCAGAAGCTCCACCCTTCCAGCAGCTCTCCCAGCTGAGCAGGCCCTGAAACAGCACATCTCTGCTTTCCATCCGAACGGGCACGGTTCACTGTTTAAAGCATTATCGTTCTTCTGAGCCTAATAATATTTCAAAGCAATAAATAAATTCATTGTTCTCAAAATGAGTAGGCTTAGGAGAATTTGTGATGCTGAGGAGGATCCCCATCAGGCAGGGATATGACAGCTCACTGTACATCCTGCTGCTGCTGCTGCTCTCAGCCCTCCTGCTCCTGGCACACAGACCCTGCATCCTGCAGATTTCTGCCACGGCCCTTGCAAAGTTACTTTCCAATGTGACAGCTTGCTTTTAGTGGATTTTTAAATCTCTGGCTAATCCTACTAGCTGTATTTAGTTAATCTGGAAACAAGGAAAGACAAGGATTGGTCTTGCTGCGAGTCCAGCAGGCTCCATGGTACGTGCAATTCAAACAGCCAGAGACATTTCTCCTTCACAGCCAGTGCAGTTCTTCACTCTGCATTAATGGGAATTAGGAGCCTCATACATGTACTTGTTGTGTACCCTAACACATGCTTCAAATCTAATGACAGCAAGGCTCCAGTTGGAAACTCTTTCAAGAGAATCATTAAGTACACGCATAAATCTTGTTAAGAGTCAAGCCCATGTTTTGAACTCTAGTCACTGATGGTTCAAATCCAAATTTACAGCACTTCCAAGCTTCCTTAAAAGGGGAAAAAAAACCCCTGCAATAAAATTAATGATCACTCGTGTTTACATTTCTGTTGGTGCATTTCAGCAAGTAAGATTATATCCACGTACTCAGAAGTCACAGACACATTGCTCACAGCTCTATCAGCTCAGTCCTGCCTTCCAGGCTGTGCTTTTGTGCTCAGCTCTGCACTCAGTCTGTAAAATGCTTGTTCTGTGCACCCCTTACTTGGAGTCACACTAACAACAGCTGCAGAGGACACACAGATAAGCAGAGCCAGAGAGAGACAAGGCACCATCAGATGTGTCCCCACTGACTCCAGACATCCATCCAGCAACTCTGAGCTTGGCTCTGCACTTTTGGTGGTGGAGCAAGAAAAGGTGGCCATTCCTATGCTAACAGGTCAGATCACCAGAGCTACTCTGAAATAAAACCACGTCCCAAAAGCATCTAAATATCCACACAACTTTTCCTGCTCTGCTATTGCCTCACACCATAAAAAAGGTGCTGTTCAAAAAACCACAGTCCATCTGTGAATACACTTTGTGACTTCTTACTACATATTATTTTATCCCACAAGTATTTATCCAGCACCAGGACAAGGTTCTGCTTGCAGAGATTGCTATCACATTTGTGTCCCAGAGAAATCGGTGTCCCTTGTCCTCCTTTCAGACTTCTATCTCTGACTTCTGTAATGGTGAAGAGGTGAGGTGTGAAATCCTGTCAGTCTTCCCCAGCACAGAGCCCCCCACAAGCTCTCTGCCCCTCAGCTGCATGTGCCCCACCAAAACGTGGAGGTGCCAGTGGTACCAACAAGTCTGCTCTCATAAGGGATATTCCAGACTGCTGGCAAGCTCCTTGCTTTAACCTGGGCAGCTCCAGTGTGCACCCAAGAGCCACAAGTTTGATAATATCTGAACAAGGTGTCCCCTGCCCTGAGCAAAGGAGAAGAAGGCAGGATTAATGACTGCCTACAGGAATTGTTCAGAACGCCTTGGCATTCCAGAAGGAAACATGTCAGGCAGTTGAGATCCAGAAAGAATATAAATATTCCCTTGTTTATTCAGAGACTATTTGTTCATTCTTCCAACACTAAAGTACATGAGACAGAGCAAGGCATTCTATACCTAACATAAATCATTCCTATTTCTTAAAGCACCTCTTTCCCTGCAAACACTAAGACAAATACACTAATAGAAGTTAAATCTATTATCATAAACTTTATTAGAAAGAGGTCCTGACCTCTTGGGATGAGACTCTTTTAAATATAGTTGAAAATATGTCCTGGTTTGGCAGAAACTCAGTTTTCACTTCTTACCGACCAACATCAGAACTGAATTTATGCCTCAGTTAGTTCAAACATTGGACAGAAAATGAGGCAGGGCTGCATGACGAAGATAAAATCCTGGCTTGGCTGAAGGCAATGGCAACGTGCCCATCAGCTCCCAGGGAGCTCCCCAGCTCCTGGAATCGCAGCGGAAGCCGAGGAGCTCCTTCCCAGGGATGCTGTGCAGTGTGAGGAGCACCCTGGTGCTCATCCCTCATTCACCACGGGGCTTCGGGACACGTGAGGAGAATGAAAAGCTTTGAGGAGATGAGAAGTATTTTCGCAGCCATGCATTTCGGTGCCATTTGGGAAAGTCACGTTGGCTGCCTGTCACAAACTCTCTGTGGAAACTTGGGACGCTCACTTAACGCCTTTTCCCAGGGTTTGCACTTGTGAAATGTTCAGGAAAGGCAGCAGTTCCCTGCACAGCAGTGCAGAGGTGGTGAATCAGCAAAGAACAGCACCCAGCAGAATGAAATTAAACCAGGATGGGGCTGGACATTACTGCTGGAAATCCTCTCACCTGAGTTTAGCCAGCTCCTGCTGCCAATGGAGAGGGGCATCTTTGGACAGGATTCTGCTCCCCTTCATCACCAGGTGGGAGCCACCTTCCACAAGTCCTCAGCCACACAGGGACATCAGCCTTTCAACAACTGAAGTGAGGCAAGATAAATCCCTCCCTCAATAACAAGAAACAAAAGAACTACTTTCTGGTCCCCAACAAACCAAATGTGTTCAAAGCCTCTAAAGCTGCTCTTTCAGCTGCTGGCCGAGGGTGCAGCACTGAATTCCTTGGATCAAGTCACAAACTTGGCACGGAAACAACACGATGGGGCCACATAGTAAAACTAAACTTGTGTCCTCTGTGCACAAAACTCTAGCTGAAGAAACCTCAACTTTCCCCTCCTCGCTCTGGGGGGCCTGGCTTTGCACCTCAATGGTCTTGAAAATGGAAAAGGTGTCTTTATTTTTGTTTTCCTGAGAGAATTATTTTTAAAATTGCACTTTTCACATGTGAAGGTTTTTAGTAGCATGACCTCCATTATTAATCAGAACAGAATGCAAAACATCTTAAAGCAATCCTTCTAAATAGCAATATTTATCTATTCAAAGAAGCAATTAGGGAGGCTCTGGGTTCTAAAAGCACTGAATATAATTTTCAGTTAAATGCAAGGACATTCATTACAACTGTCACCGTTTCAGGGAGGACTGGAGTTAATACCACTGGAGTAACAAACCTGTTGTGTGCATATTCCCAAAGTCACCTCTCAGCCCTGCAGTCCTTGGCTCCCCTCCAGCCTCTCCCCAAAACTACCAACACCCAGGTGTCTCTGTGCTGTCACAAGAACATTCACTGAACTTCCCTGTTTATGATTTTATCTCCCACCTAATTACAGCTGAAATAGCATAATAAGATTTGTGCTCCATGTTCGAGTCTGATATATTTAATAGATTTTTCAATATTGGTTTATCCAGCTATGTCAAAATGACAGCCCCACTTAATGTTAATCAGAGGTTGCGTGTGAGCATCAGCGTTAAGCTCTGCACAGCTCAATGGAATTATCAGAGTTGCGAGACACCGTCGATATGTTTTGATCTCTGTGTCAAATGAATTTGGTTACTTGTTAATTTTTTTCCTTTATGTTTCACTGCTGTTTAATTGTTTTGTCATCTGTGTGTACTGTGCTCTGTTTAATTGCAATATTGGATGTTCAGGCAAATCAGAGGGCACGGTGTGACATTCATTGTCACTGAAAATCAGGTATTTTCTTGTTACCTACGTACCAGCAGCACTCAGTGTGTGTATGCCTGGAAAGCCCAGCTCCAGCTTCCAAGGAGCTGTTAAAAATCATTCTGACAGTTCTCCAGCATCACTCAGCTACCAAAAAACACGATTAAACAACCCACAGGGCTCTGGCATTAAATGGTGAGAACTACCTGAACTTCAACCACTATTTAGCCAGCCTGAGAACTCCACTGTGCACACAAGTCAGGGGTAAAAGGGAGAAGAATTTGTTTGGAGCTCACCAAGCCAAACTTTTCCTGCTCAAAACACAGGATCAGACACAAGGGGCTGGAAGGAATCTCCCCTTCCCAGGCCCAGCTGCCTGCAGTGCCATGAGTGCTGCCCACAAGTGCAGCCCAGCTATGGCAGTCCTTGACATCTTAGAAATAAGGGATGACCAGCATGGGAAATCCTCTGACCCATTCATTAAATGCTCTTACCTATTCTAATTGCACCAAACCAGTTCCCATTCTCCATGGACTTTAATTAGAGCATGATGATCTCCCTAAGGAACCCACATACAGAGTAAATCCCAGGAGCAGTGCCATGGGGTGACCATAATTTTTCCATCTCAAAATTGAAACTCTACAGAAAAGCTGACTTTGTTTTAAATAAGTAATTTTTCTATTGACACAGAACCATGGAATCATAGAATTGATGAGGTTGAAAACACCTCTCAGACCATCAAGTCCGACTGTTTCTCCAGCACCACCAAGACCAGCAACAACCCCCAAATGCCACATTTATATGTCTTGTACATGATACTTATTAAGGTCATCATGAGAAAGCTAAACCAGGCCTGCATTTAGATCCCCATTTTATCAAAATTCAACACGTGGAAGCGGATTCAGAGCTGGTAGCACAGAGATCCAGCCACCCAGAATTCAGGAATCAGCCTGGATGCAAACACTATTGGCATTTTCATCCCAATACTCCAAATTGGGGCCATCACAGAACATATTATAATTTAACACAAACATAGCAGCAGCAGAGGAAGCTGAAGACAAAGCAGCTGAAAGACAGTCCTGTTTGATATGTGTCAGTATCAGAATCTGTGAGAAGTGGCAGGCAAGCCAACACGTAGCCTGTCCATCATGAGACTCTCTTTGGATTGACTGACAGATTACACAAAGCATTTGCAGTTAACTTGGGCTTAAAATATCATCATTGGATTATTAGAACTCCCTACTACACTCCACCTTGCTTAGCTTGGCTAACAGTTTTATAGAACCAAATATATACTTGCCCCTGATATTTAAATTAAATCATAATTTGGATGCAATATCTGAATGTATCTGAAAGGCCAAAGCAGACAGGTTGGGGTCAATTATCATAAACGCACCAATAATTTTATTTACTCGTCTAGGTCTGAGATGTAGGATGCTTTCTGGGGCAAAAGAGCCAGGAAATTAGTCAGATGGATTTGGGGATTGCATGTTTTCTTCTCTAATTCCAATAATCAGAACATCCAAGGCCCTAACATCTGGTTTTCAAATGATCACTGAACAAACAAACTAATTTTCTTGCATGTTGCAACCCAAACAAGCCTTCTCTCACAACCCACTCCAGCAAAAATCTGTGAGTCCAGCAACAGCCAGAGAGAGTTAAAGGATCATGTTCAGAGAGCTCAGTAGGAGCTGCTGGGCTGTCCTGCAGCTACCCAGGCTTTCAAACAACTTGGTCTCAGAGTAAATTCAGGTATTTCAAATTCAGGGAATGCCATGAGGCTACTGAATAAAGAGGACCAGATCTCAGATGAGGAAAACTAAATTACATTTTAATTGAGCAGCCTCTGCCATGACCTTCCAAAATCACGGTGGGAGGAGGTGAGCTCAACTTGAATTGCCTTTAAAAAGCCTCAGTTCATGGAAAATTCTGAGCTGGACTCTGTGAGATTTGAGCCCAGCCACCAGTGCTCAAACTGAACAGTTCAAAACAAAGAGATGCTTCTAAAATCACCAGCCCTGAGATTCTACTCCAGGAGCTTTTTTCTTATGCACAGCTCAGCTGAAGCCAAATCCCAAACTGTTATCAGCAGCTCTCACAAGGTTTTGCTGTTTTGCTAAATCACCCTTTAGATTCTTCCTCCACACCATCAAGCAGTATCTCAGAGCCACATTTAGGGCTCAGCTCTGCACCACACTCCACAACAATACCCCCACCAGTGTGTCTGGATGCCAAACAAAAAACCAAACCCTCTGGTTCCCCGTGCTAGTGCTGCAGAGAACTCTGAGGAAGGACGAGCTCCTGTGATGGAGTTGTGGTTATCAGCTCCTCGCTGGATGCTGAGAGTGTGGCTTGGGCTCCTCACAGAGCTCTGTGTGCTGGGCTGCCCAAGCACACTTGGGGCTCATTTTGCAAGGGTTGCTGCAAAGCCCAGGGAGGGAGGGCTGTGCACAGCCAGCCCAGCTTAACCCTTCCCTGCCTCACTGCCAGCAACCACGCTCGCCTGAGACAAACACTTCTCTCCCAGGTGAATGTTTCTTTTTTCCTCCTTAACAAAACAGGAGGCAGCTGCTCTGATAAGAACCAATTTTGCTGACTGCTGAAGTGGAATCTGTGTGCACACTGCAGACAGGGAATCAATCAATCATGGAATCACAGAATGGCTTGGGTTGGGAGTGATCCTCAAGCCCTCTCTGTTCCATTCCCTGCCATGGGCAGGGATATTTTCCACTATCCCAGGCTGTTCCAAGCCCCGTCCAGCCTGGCCTTGGGCACTGCCAGGGATCCAGGGGCAGCCACAGCTTCTCTGGGCACCCTGTGCCAGGGCCTCACCCCACTCTCAGGGAAGAATTTCTTCCCAATATCCCACCTATCCCTGCCCTCTGGCAGTGGGAAGCCATTCCCACTTGTCCTGTCACTTGAGGCCCTTGTAAAAAGTCTCTCTCCATTTTTCTTGCAGGCTCCCTTAAGGCACTGGAGGGCAACAATTAGGTCACCCTGAAGCTTCTCTTCTCCAGGATGAACAAACCCAAATCTCTCATCCTTTCCTCCTAGCAGAGGACCTCAGGAATAAAACTGCTACCCACGTGCCACTCTGTGATGAATGGCTCACACCAAACATTTCTAAAGCCTTCCCAGATCCAGATGTAAACCCAGCTTACAGCAAATCTGTGCTAAATCCTAAACCATCTCCCGGTCCCTTTTTCCACAGGAATTCCTGCAGCTGAAAACTGTCACCATCACCTGACCTGTCCTGTGAGGGCCAACCAGAGCCATTGACAGCACTGCACCCCGGGGTCCCTCAGCACCCCAGCACATAAATCCACTGGAAGGAGACCATGGAGCGTGGCCAGGGCAGGTTTGTGGCCAAGGCCATCTGCACCCATCAGCACCTGCTGATGGAGGACAGGACACAGGGGCTGCTCTCAATCCAACAAAGTCATTAGGATTCTTCTGCTTTGCACTAATAAATTTGGGGTCAGCTGTTAGACAAACAGGTCAATACAATATCAACAATTGCAGGAGCAGCTCAGCATGGTCCTGCACTACTAAGAGGTGTCAAAGGCCTATTCCAAAGGCAGCAACTGCTCCTCCCTGGGAGGCCACGGGGCAGGTGTGAACCCACAATACCCCAGCAGATACTGTTCTACTGTGCTCCAGAAGGAAATAAAGATTCAAATAAGTTGCCTGAGGAGACTCAGTAGGTGACCAGTGGTATCAGGCAAGTTTAGCTGTGCCCCTTCCTTCCCTTGCCCGGGAAGCCCAAGACACAGAAGGTTCCCACCCCAGGAGCAAGGCCAGGATGAAACATTCCTGTGTGCTTCTGAATCAAAGGGCAGTGAGAGCCCCTCTCGTTACTCGGCCCTGTTTTACTCGAGGCCCTTTGTAGTAATTCTCAGAAGATTAAAACAAAAAACATTCACTGAACTTCCTTTCTCCACTGGCTCTTTTTCATTTAATTTAAGGGTTTACCTATTTGTATTTCAAGTGGAATTTGAAATGAACATGACTGTATTTAATTCCTTGTTATTACACCAGCAACATCAAGAGACATCACTGCAGCTCTTGGAGTAGGTTTGCTACCAAATCAGACAGCAGGGGCTTGTATTGCTCCTAAAGCTCTCAGCAGCCATGCAAGGCTCCTGCTCAGCACAAGAGAAGGACCTGGAGATGTGGATGCTGGAGGGAGATGGGACGCAGAGTTGCAGATGTTGCAATGCAACATTTTAATGCTTTTCATTGTCAAAACTGGTGCTCGCCACCATTTCCTTGGCTTCCTAACCAAGGCACATCCCACACATTCATGTGCTACCTCTCCTCCACATTCATCTGAGCTAAACTGTCCCACTTCCTCCAACGGGGCAGAGACAGACTCATCGTGGGCTTCCCAGTGAGCATCACAATTTTGCTTCCTCAAAAATATCTGTTCCCTTTGGAACAAATCTGCTCTTGCAAAAAATGAGGGAGCCAAATCCAGTTGTCACTTATGACAAAATACTGCCAGGCTCCAAGAGCAGCATGGCCTGGCTAACAGACAATTCTGGCAGCTGAACTGATTATTTTTATTTGTTCTCTTACCATTCTCCTCACCATATCCAAACTGCAATAGGCAAAGGCCAGCTGCCCATGCCAGTGCCAAACACCCATCAGAGCTCTAAGTACTGCCAGTGGTGGGAAAGGGCTGTCAAATCTAATGCTGGCAAACACGGGGGTATGTCAACCTGAGCTATATCCTGCTCCTCAGCGCCCTGGCTGGGGATTTCTGCTGGCTTCACCTGTGGGGTGGCACCTGGCTCAGCTGGGGCTGAGTTCCTGCTCAGTCAGTAACAGGTTTTCAGCTCTACCAGGCCACTTAGTTTTCCTCCATTCCCCTGCATCACTAAGGGCCACAGCAGGGGCAGAACATGGGAACCCCTCTCAAGAGAAAAGGAAGTTCTGCTTGGAGATAAAACCCAGGCCTCAGAGTCACCTCTGCAACAAAAAGGCTGCCTGGGTATTTTAATTTCCAAACAGTGTTTGGATTTTGAGAAGTTGGTCTTGTAAGAGGGTGGCTCTGTCTCGTTCACCTGGCAGAGGAGCTGAATATATTTTACACACTGAACACCCCTATACAGGTACCTTTCTTCATTTGCATACATACATAAAACATACCAGAAATTGAAAAGCAAAATATATGTAGCCTCTTCCCTGCAGAGTGTATTTTTAAACCTAAGAGTCCTTTTGCTTTCTTAATACTAGAATATAGAACCACATTTAGGACCTTCAGGGTTAGAGGAGGCCCTAAAAGGAGCAATCAGTAATAACCCCAAATCCATTTAAAAATGAGTGCTTGAGTGCTTAGATGCTTAGAAACAAAACATTCCTGCTGACCGTGGTTCCCCATTCCCACTTTCCCCAAGTCCATGAGACACAGCACACACAGGCAGTGGTTACTCACAGAGATTTCCTTCCCCCTCTGCTCAGTGGGATGCAATATCCACAGGGACAACTCCCACTTGGAAGCTGTTCAGGCTCCAGGGCAACACAAACACCCCTCCTCACCCTTCCTTGCAAACCACCCCCAGGAATTCAAATGGCTTTGATGACCAGCACCCATTTGCTGTAATTAGGAAAAATACCAGCACCTTCCAAAAATTTCTGCAGATCACAACCTGTGAACTGAGAATCTTGGGCAAAAAGAAAATCTGTGATGTGGTTTGAAAACAAACCGCAGATCAACCAAGTCCCTTCACCAGAAACCCTTCTCTCTCCCTCCAGCTTGACTAAAGGCTCTTCACACCTTAAAAGACTGGGACAGAAGTGAGAAAAATAGGCTCTTTACCCACAGAAATCTGTTAGATGACAAGGTGTGATCTACAAGCAGGGAGGGCTTTTGTCTTCAAGGCAGCTTCATGCCTTCTGGCCCAAATTTCCTTTGTGAGCGTCAGGGAGTCGCTGCAAACCCAACCTGTTCTCACCGGCAGGGCCTGAGCCACCAGTGGGAAAATGCTGTCACACACTGGGGTGTCTGTGAGCCCAGGGGCAACCCTGAGCCCACAGGCGACCCTGAGCCCACGGGCCACCCTGAGCCTATGGGCCAGCCCAAACCCATGGGTCACCCTGAGCCCATGGGCCACCCTGAGCCTATGGGCCAGCCCAAACCCACGGGCCACCCTGAGCCTATGTGCCAGCCCAAACCCACAGGCCACCCTGAGCCCACGGGCCACCCTGAGCCTATGGGTCAGCCCAAACCCACGGGCCACCCTGAGCCCACGGGCCAGCCCATGACGCTGCCTCCAACCCATCCTTGGAGCACCAGGTGTGCTGAGATGCCCATGGCAGGAGGAGGGAGTGTCAGAGGACACAGAGCTCCTGAGGCCAGAGCCATTGCTCCTCTTTTGTGTGCCATGAAATGGTGACAGGCACGTGGGGCAAATCCAGGCTGGACACACTGCTGCCATTGCCCTGCCCAGCCCGAGGCAGTCGCTGTCACAGGGGCTGCAGCTGGGAGGCTGCCCCTGCAACCCTGGGCCAGAACCTCTCCTTCTCCAGCCCTGGGAACCCAGTTAGAAGTTGCTTTGCCATCTACAAAGCCAGAATAATGCCTAAAAGAGCTGTGTCCTGCTCCTGTGCTGACTCAAGCTTTAGGAAAGGAAAAAAAAAATACAGAAAGAAGAGCAACAGCACCTCTTATGTCCCCACCTCATACACATTGTGACACACCTGATCACTCACATCTTCAGCCCAGGCATCATTAGCTGCCAAGGGATGCCATAAATGAAAAATAACTTCAGAGGTGGCACTGAAAGACAGACTGGACTAGAAGATTGAGTTTAACTCACTCCCCCCGTGACACAGACCTGTAGGACTGCATCTGGTCCCAAGGGAAGACAAGCAAGTCCTAATGTCAATTGAAAGAAGGGAGGAAGGGAAAGAGGCTCAAGTGATTATGCAAATCAAACTGAAATTGAAATTTCAGCCTAACCTGCTGGGAAGAAACTCACAAACTAGGGCAATTAGAAGAAGCAATTATTGCTGGATATAAATAAGAGAGATAATTTCATTTCTCATTGAAGCTATAAGGGCTTTGGGACCTCAGCGACAGAGCCAGAGAAGCTTCCAGTAACACAGGGGGTGGCTGTTGCTCCTCCTCTACAGTAATGGCACGTGTGTTATTCCCACAAGGAAAGACAAACCAGCCCATCTGTTTTCACCATGGGGCAGAGTTTTACCTTTGTGGCCCCGAAGACCCCAGCTGAGATGTTCAACATATGCTGCTGCTGCCATGCCAAATCACTGGGACAAAAACCCCAAAACAAGCCCCTTTTTTGGCACCGTCTCATATTCAGGGAAATGGACTGGATGGGGAATTTAAGATGACTGAAGGTTTCATGCAGTCCCTCATGAGAAATTATGACCTATTTCCTTCCTTTGATTGTATATCCTTCCTGAACTGACTTTTGGATCATTCAATATTAAAAATGCATTGCCCTATAAATAGGCAGGTAAAGAAACATTCCTTGCACTTTAAATCACTGTGCTCGAGATTACATTCAAGCCATATTACTCTAAAGAGACCTGGGATCTTCTTCTAAATGACTGAATTGGGGCAGACATTTTTCTGACAAGATCCTAAAAGTATTCAAGTCCATCCAGGCAGCAATGTCTGGCTTTTGTTCGAGAGAAGAGATTTCTTGTTCTCGGCAATGCTAGAAAAGCAATGTCATGTCATGTTTACTACTTCCCCTCTATTGACTTCTGCAGCTGGTGAATTTTTTATGACAGAAATTACAAATATTTAGCCTGCTGATGGCAGGATGAGCCAAGTACTCCCAAGGCTCATGCACACCAGCGTCCTTTGTTTCCTGGTTTCAGCTGCCCATGTTAGATCTGCTCACATCCCTGCATCTGCTGGCACAGCAGTGGGAAGATGCACGTCAGCCATCCATCCCAGGGACTGAGGAGCTGCAGCACAGCCCCTTGTCCCCTCTGTGCGTGTCCCCTGGCACGCTCGTGGTGAGTGCCTGGCACACCAGGGCAGGGAGGCTGTGACACAGACAGGCCACAGGTGACAACACGTGCAGACCCAGATTGGCGCTCACCGAGCGACTTCTGGGCTGGCTGGGGATCCCCACCCAGCCAAATCCAGGTAAAGGCTGCAAATCCTCACACTGGAGATGCCTCAGAACAGGTAAGAGCAGCAGCTGTAGGGTGCCAGTGGTGGCTGTGGGTTACACGTCTCCCTCGACTCCTCCAGTACAGATCACCCCCAATGCAAGTGCTGAGTTTCAGTTTAAGTAAATGTCATAAAACAGAAGTTCTTAGGATTTTGTTAGGAATGTTCTCTTTTTGCCCACATACTCTCTGCACGAGGCACCACACCATATGAGTTGAGCAACTATTATTTTTAATTCCTCCACGACAGCTGTTGTTTATTTCTAATTGAAACACTTTTTGTCTAGATAAAAATATCTGCGATTTGCATTGAGGGGAGAGCATCCCCCACACTGGCACAGAGGCCATGGCTGCATTAGGCTCTGGAAATGTGACGACAAGGAGAATTAACATATCTGAAGAGGCTTTAATCAGCCAGGCCTGGCAGCAGAAGGTACAGGGGCTGTGGAGATGGAGCTGAGAGCCCAGCGAGGGCACACGTTGGTGGTGCTTGAGCAGCCACCCAGGCTGTGCCAATGCACCTTCACTGTTACCAGCATCCTGTTCTGACAGATCCATGTCAGAGGGACCTTCCAGCATTCCCTGGGGCTGGAACACATGATGGAGGGGGAGTCTCAGGGAGATGTGTTTGTTCAAGAGGAGAGTCTGAGGGGACTTTCTTTGAGTCTTCACCCTGTCATGCAGAGGGTGGAGCAGATGGGGACAGGCTCCAGAGGAGCAGAGCACAAGAACAAGCTCATTGCAGCACGAGACACTGCAATATCAGAAAACAATTTTCACCATGACAGCAATCCAGCAGTGGGAGGCCAGGGAACTGGCACCTTAGATGAGTTCAAAACTCAGAGGGGTATGACCCTGAGCAAGCCAATCTAAATTTGAGCTTGGCCTTCTTTGAGGAGAGAGGTTGGACCAAAGGACCTGCAGCTCAACTTCCAGCTGGATCAAAGGCCCTTCTAACCCTCACTGTTCAGTGATTCAAATCATGCTTCAGCTCAACTTCAGACATATCAAAAATACCAAAGTTTAGTATTTGGTAATGAATCACTTTGACTTAGGAAAGCAGGGGACTCAGACCATACTAAATAGCAGCTGCCCTTATTGATTCAACAAATAATCATGTGTATCTAAATACACACATTTTAGAAATGTAAATAAATGCGTTAGCTGTGTATCAAATCATACCACATTATGCCAGCTCAATAATGTGATCACTCAATATACTGTGAAATGCAAAAGAAAAAACATGAGAGAAAAGCACACACATAAAACTACCCTGCAAAAATTCCCTAGCTGAATTCTGACATTTTCTAGATCTACATAATTTTTATTTCCAAAATGTTTCTCCATGCAAATTATATGGGATTTGACACATTTTTCTAAACATTTAATTTATATCAAATGCTTGGTTTTATTTTTAATCAAATACGTTTTGGCAAAACATTTTTCCAGCGCTGCTTGTAACACCCTCCATGCTCCTGCAGGAAAAAGGAAAATGCTCTGGGCTTTGCTAGCACCCATTTTGTCACTGCAGGAGGGATACATGGGATGTGTTTGTCCCATATTTGTGCTCCCAGCAATGAAGACTTCAGGGACCACGTCCAGGTGATGCTCACACCTCTCACCCCATGGCAGACACCAGAGCACTGCCAGAGCCAGCCCGGCTCCTGTGCAGCTCCCCAGAGGGCTGAGCACAGCTCAGGGACAGTGGACTCGCTCATAAAAGATTTATCTACTCCATTTCCCTGCCAGCAGTTCATCTACATTATTGTACAAGCTGTAGTGAATTACAACACAGGAGTGGAAAACACACCATGGCAGACGTGGAGCTGGTAATAAATCTGTAAGTTTCCCTGGAAGCCAAACTGCCATGCTGGTTTACACTAATGAGGCATTTAGCCTGGAGTTTTAATCCTAATATCTCACTATTTTCCAAATTATCTAAGTTATTCAATCTCCTGGTTACAGATGCAGTGTCCTATAGGTTGCAAATTGGAAAAGGGTGACATGTCAATGAAGATCTCTTCCAGCGCTTCTGCCATACATAATCCTTTCAACTCTTTCCAGTGGTTGCCTTTTTTAGGACTGACTGACTTGAGAAAACTCACAGTGTTTAAACCATTGCACACAAATAAGTCACTGAGCTGTCTTCTCTTTCCCAACTCATTATATACAAATGTAATTTTTAAAAGAGAAAATCTCATCAGCCCAAGAATTCAGTGGCTTAGAAACCAATTACAAGTGGTAAGAAGTGACCCGGTGTCTGTTTCTCCAAAGCCAGCCCCTGGCTGCACTGCAGCATCCCTGCACTCGGTGTCTGTGTGACAGCTTATTCCCTCTGCTGCTGAGATTCAGCACTGAATGTAACTCAGGTGGAGACAGGGGAGATCTGTTAGCCGGGCCAGCACCCCCTCCAAGCTCCCAGGGCTGCAGCTGCAGAGCCTCACCCTCCTCGGGAAATGAAGGTGGCTGCAAACCCACACAGAGATGTGAGACACATGGCAATGAGATCCATCATTTCTAGAGAGGCCATGGTAAGCAACAGGCTTGAATCTCAGTGACCCAGTGGGCAGAAAAATGATTTTATACATATACACATATTTAGCTCAGTGCAAGCACCTATATACATGTGTAAATAAGCACCTTTTGCACATAACATTTCCCCACAGAGGCCCACAAAGGACCTCTCCATCCTCCTGCCCCCCTACCTCTGTGCTCTGGCCTCCCCTGGCTCCATCCTCCCCTTTCTGTTTGCCATCTGGTACCCATCAAAGGCAGTTAGACCATGACACATGTGTGCTTACCAAATCCTTTAAACCTAACTAGAGCACTGTTTTGTTTCTTCCTCATCAGAAGCCACAAGGAACCCTTATTCAGTACATCTGGACCTTCTAATAGGGTAACAGCCTGGCTGTGCCAACTCTGCTTTCTGTCTGACTCCATCTTAATCATTCACAAATCACAAAAGAATTGGGGGGGGAGAGAGAGCCAGCACAGCAGCACCACAAGGATGGCAGCTGAGAACGAATCAGTGGCCACAGACAGTGTTCAGATGAGTGCTGGTGTACAGCAAACCAGGATATATCCCCTTCTTATTTCTACACACGTCCTAGTGCTCCAATTTATTGGTCCCTGATGAAAGTGCTACAAGGACAGCAAAATGCAGCTGGCTGCAGCAGCCTGTACTCAGATGAGATGCTCCATTCCCAGGAAAATGTAACGAAATGCAAACAGCTCCTCTCAGCTTTAATCAGCATACTCATTTAGTACCCTGCTGATAATGCCAGTGGTTTCATTGCAAAGGTTTCCACAACTAGCTTTTTCTTTACTCCAGCTATTCTTTTTTAAAACTACCTTTCCAGGAATCATGTGGTTTGGGACTCTCAGCTTCCACTAAAAAGAATTTCTAAATATCACAGAAGGACTTGAAAATACAAGCCAGTGACAGATTTAAACCCGTCCCTCCCTTCCTCCCTCCCTCCATTCCTTCCTTCCTTCCCTCCATTCCTTCCTTCCTTCCTTCCTTCCTTCCTTCCTTCCTTCCGTCCTTCCCTCCCTCCCTCCTTCCCTCCTTCCCTCCTTCCTCCCCTCCTTCCCTCCTTCCCTCCCTCCCATTTGGATGGTTATTGAACTGGTATCACACCTTTATGTGGGGCCCAGCTCCTGAGTTTTACAGGGCTAGAACGACCCTTAGTCAAAGAGCTGACCCCATGGATTACATCCATTAACCCCTCAGCCAGCAGGGAGAACCCACCACTGCACAGCACAAGCTCAGGGTGGTCCAACCTATGCAGGAACACAGAACAAGGAGTAGCACTGCATTATCATTTGCACTAAAAAGATACACAAGATTTTCTTCCCTCCATTTGCTCCACTCCACCTTCAGCCCCCTGTACACCCAGCAGGAGCTCATCGCCCAGATCGCCTCTCCAGCAGCAGTTTAACCCAGCTTGGACACAAACACAGCCCTCTCCCACCTTCATCTGATCCCCAGACCAACACAAAAGGCACAATAAATGTTGAAGACAAACCCAGAGCTGTGCTCCCCACGGGCAGGTGCTCAGCTTCCCACCCCATGCCTGTCCTCTTCATCCCTAAAATGGCCACATTCTCCTCCAGGCACGCACACACAGAAGGATGGGTGGGTTTGATGTTTGACCAAAACAGGCCTTTAAAGACAAGACATTAATCTGTCTGAGAAAAAGAGGGGGAAAAAAAAGAAGCTCAACAAAACAGAGGAGGGGGTCTTGACTTCCCGCCAGGAGCTTGAGGACTTGTATTTATTTATGCTTTTCATGGGAAAGCCGCTCAGAGGCAATAATCCATGACATCTGGCAAAAGAGTAGGGAAGGACCTTTACTGCAAGTTGACTGATATTAAGTGCAAAAAAAAAAAAGGAGGAAGAAAGCTCTAATTGATGGTTCTGCATGCAACTGCAGCCGACAGGAGACCTCAGCAGGCTCTGGATGCATTTTTCAGGCTGGGCCAAGAGGCTGCCCCAGCACTGAACACTGCCCTGGGCATGAGGGGTGTGGTGACTCCTCGGGCTGACTGCAGAGTCCTGACAGAAAGCAAAGCTGGAGGTGGTGGGGGAGAAACAGCACAACAATCCATCTGAACTTCTGACTGCAGGAGCACACCTGAAATTCCCCAGCTCAGAGACAGCCTTTGAACAGGCTGAGCTTCCCCCCTGGCAGCTCAGGCTCATCACCAACCCATCTCTCCAAGCCTCCACATGGAACCCTGGTTTCTGATACAAAGCAAATAAACATGAGGTATTTCTTTTTCAAACAATAGGATGAGCTGAAGTGGTGTGCAGCTCTGCAGGGCCAGATACACATCGACTCAAAGTCTGAAATTAATATGGAAAGTGATTCATAACAGGAGGAGACAAAACAAGCCTATTCATGCTACTCCATGTCAAACCATCTTATAGCTATTTTGGATCCCAATCCTCTCTTCTTTTCCAAAACCACAAAGAAAAGCAAACAGATGTCAGCCATTGCAGATCTGCAAAGAAATTAACTGAACAGCCCATAAGACCAGTGTTTTTCTACAGCTCTTTGCACTAGGGGCTAGGAAGGCATTTCTGTGAGCCCTGCTGTGTGTCGGGGCTGCCGTGGCCGCGGGGCTGAGCCAAGGCCATGCCTGATCCATCTGGGACCAGGCACAGTCCCACACCCAAGCTCCAAGGGTTCCATCACATTATTTCCTGTGGAGACACTATGGGAAGGGAAAAGACACCCTGTCATCAGGCAATCTAGAAAAATACAAGTATTTCAGAGTTAAGGAGTGATTTCAAAAGCACACACAGGGCTCAACCCTGGAAACTCCATTTTCAAAAGCTGCTTTGAAGCACGACAGCTTAGGCACCGCTGAAAGTCACTGAGGGAGACAGAACTCAAATTGCTTTACAAAATCTTATCCATATGCAATTAACATTATTGTGAAATACTTTTGATTTTAGTTTTTTTAAAATATGCTGGGTATAGATTTATAGCACTAGAGCCCGTCACTCCCTTCGTGATTTAAGAGATACTGATTTCTAAAAAGCAAATCTAAATACTGAGCATATTCAGAAACTCTTTGGTTATGCGCAAAAGGATTCTCTATCATTGAGTTCTCCCCTTCTTCTCTCATCTATCTTGTGGCAAATTTTGGGCCACAAAAGGTCACTCTTGAAGACCAATCCTCCAGTGCAGCCTGTGTGGTGTGAATACCCACAGAATCTGACTTCTTCTCATGCTCTGGCTGCTTCTAGAACAAGTGTGAGCAGCACTCCAGAAGAAAAGTTATTTAACTCAGATTTGGCATTTCCCTTCCCTGCGCTGTTGCCGATTTTCCTGCATTTGTCACCATGGCATGGCAGGAGCTGCTCCCCACACACGCAGCTGGAAAGGGCCAAGTCCAGCTGCTGTGAGAAGGTCTGGGACAGTCAGAGCAACAGCCAGACCCAGCTCTCACCGTGTGTCACAGAGGTTCAGATCTGCTTACAGAGGTGAGGGCAGAGAGCTGTGTCAGGAGCTGCCAGCCCCCAGGAACCAGGGATCCCAGGCAGGAGTGCCAGCCCAGCCCTGTCACACCAGTCACCTCCCTCCTCCACGCAGGTCCCCTCACTCACCCTCAGCTGCAGGGGTTACAGAAGAACAAAAGTGAGCCATGTCTGGATTTTATTTCTTTTGCCTACACCAGAACAATTAACCTACTGTTCGCCTCAAAATGCATTCAGGGGAGTCAGGAGACTGAGGGAGACAGTTTTGTAGCAGCCACTTCTTCATTAACACTATGGGAGCTCAGAACTCATTTAAACCATATTTGCTGTTCAAGTCTTCTTTTAAGAGGATGTACATCTCTGTATTACTCAAATGACTAGGATTACCTCGTTTAAAAAATATAAATCCAAGATTGCCATTTATCACATACCCTTCCCCTGCATAACTTACTCTAATTTCTAATTTATAACTACAAAACATAATCTTACATTATAATTTGCATAAAAGCTAACGGACCTGCTGCAAGATATTAAATTTTAAATTTGCATGCTAGGGTGGCCAAGGAATATTAGTCTATCCAAGAAGTTCCTGCCTGTAAATTTGAGAGCTAGTACGTGTAACGAGAGCAGAATTTGCACACTTGAGTGAAAGGAAGCTGATTAAAAGGCTTTGGTGTGGTTGTTACAGAGCAAGAATACAGACTGCACATACAGAGAGCAGGGCTGCTGCACACACAGACCAGTGTGCCACCCGATCCATCATTGTGTGGGCAGGGCTGGCCCACACAAGCTGTCTAAAAAATAATAAAATAAGAAAAAAAATTAAAACCACACTGTTAATAAATCTTTACAGCATGCTGCAGGCTGGAAAGGCTCTACATGAAACCACTGGTAAAATTTTCTTCCTATTTCCAGCTTCTGCTCCTCAAATGAACGAGCAAGGCTATCTTAGCACTGGGCACTGCTGCCTTTTCCACACTGAAGACCTGGTTTGTCATTCTGGTTTGTTGAGTAGGCTGTGTCCTGGTCAGAGCCACGTGCTCACGATGAATAATTTGGGGGCTGCTGGGCAACAGCACAAGGAGATGAACAAACTGGGCTCATGGCACTGCCATCACTGGAGTCTCTTATACCGACCTCACATAAAGCCTCCCCCTCAGACCCCACCAGACAGCAAACGTGGCCCATTACAATTCCTGTTCTGTCCTTCCCAGGGTCAAAACCTACTGCAGCGTGTCACTGGAGAGCTTCCATCTCCTCCTGGCCACCCACAGGGCTGGAAGGAAACCAAAGCCAGGGTAGAGGCTGAGCAGATTACACACGTTGTATTTCAGCCCTTCCCTTGGGATCTCACAGTCACAGCTAAGCCAACACCAGGCCAGGGGGACTGAGCAACTGCCTTCAGGAAGGGTGAAAGCTAAAGGGTTTGTGCCCTGAGTTCCAGGAGAAAAGCCCCCTTTGCTCCCTGCCCAGAGCTTTGCTGCTGAGCCCAGCCCTGGGCAGGGGCTGGGGTGCAGGGCTGTGCAGTGATGCCCCCACACCCAACTGCAGCCCCTCAGGCTCGCCCCCCTCCCTCTGCCTGAACGCTGCTCACCGAGCACCCTCCTCTCTGTGATCAAAAGGGACGAGCAATCATTCCCATGACAGGCACTGCTTTGTTCTCACCAGCCTATTTCTTGCTGCCAGACTCCCTTTGCTGGTATCTCCAGACTTCACACCACATCCTCTCTGTACTCAGCTGTCAGACACACAGCGTTCTGCTAGCAGCTACCTATTTCTGTTGGCTTTTCTAAAACTTTGTTAGCTCAGTTGCACACTCCAGATTTCCATTAAGTTGTCTTTGCCACAAAGAAAACACAGGCTTAAACAATCCTCTCATTTTCTACCTGATTATAGTACAGAGGAATTAAATTTTTTAACGTGGTGTATTTTTTAGTCCCCAGCCCTTCATTTCATAGGACTGTAATGATATTAAAAGTGTCTTTTCAACCCAGCAAAAAGATAAAAAACCAACACCCTGAAACTGGGATGAATTGTCTCACCCTTCCCAGTTGAATTTGTCAGCACCATCCTCATCTGGTCTCCAGGGAGCTCCTGACAGGCACCTGGGAACTTGGCCCAAAGGACCTTATCTCTGCACCAGTCCTGAGCCAGCAGACAGCAGCAGGTCTGATGGTCACTGTTACGATTTTAGGACAACCACCCTGACCCTCCAAGCAGCCACATCATCTCTGGAGGACACAAGGTTCCCCAAGTCTGAACTCCAGCCCTGAGTGGGGCGAGCAAACACCCTGGGCTCTTGGTTCTGGGATGCCACAGAGACCACATAAGCATCCATCACTTTGCAGGTGACAGAGACCAAGATTGAAATTAAAACAGTGTCCAGAGGGTTTGATGACCCAAGACTCAACAGCCCAGGGACAAAGGAGGCTGCCAACCACCTCTTCACACGGCCACTTCATGTGGAAAGTGTCCTTGAACAGTACAGTGGATCAGAAAGCATGTGGAGCTAAGATGTAAAAACTCAAATGGGTGGCAGTCCAAACAGAGAAGGAGGAAACAGATGAAAATCTGGTATCTTAATGCTACTCCCTCGTTTGTATGGCAACAGCTTCACTATTTCAAAAAGTCCTGAACCAATTAGAAACAGCCTGTGGCCTCCTCCAGCTCTGAGCATCAGCGTGACACACTCAGTCCCACTCCAGGGCAGAAGTGGTGTGATGTCCATGTATGTGATTTTCCACAGAGTCCCTACAATGTCCCCAAAGAATGTGGCACCTGTGGAGCTGTGTGATGATCCAGCTGCTCCGGCTACAAAATCAGTACAGACCTCTCAGGGTTTCTCCATCTGAAGGTCACCTTCAGGTTCATCAGCAATAACACATTATATTAACAAAAATTAGTAAAAGGGTAGTTTTCTAATCAAGTGTCCTGGTTTAGGGCAAATATTTAGGAGGAAACCTCTGGGGGG
>JAHLSL010000264.1:1915658-1959922 GCA_025920805.1 Petroica traversi
GGGGACGATTGGGGATACAAACAGGTCATATGGCTAACCCAGGACATCAAGAAAATGATTCCTTTAAAATAAGACCCGAAGAGAATCTTAAAGACACTCATATAAGAGAGATCTTAGATATAAGCTAAAGACAAGCATTAAAACATTTAAATGTTCACAGACTTCCATTATTTTCTTTTTTGCTTTACTTGAAAAAAAATCCTCTGCCACATTTACACATTAAGCCCACACATCCATCTGAGCCATCGAGAAACTACTGAGGGTAAGTGTTTGTGATAATGGTGATTTTCAGAGGACTGGACCCTTAGCATCTAGGAGACTTCTGATGGGTAACAAAGAAAATCCAGCTCATGCCCAACAAGCTTAAATTCACTACATATACCTTGAGAAAAACAATGAGCTCTGAAAAAAAGACAGCACCTACATGTTAGTAAAGCTAAAGGTGAAAAACACCACAACAATTAAGGCACTTATGACTAAGGCACTTTGGGTTCAGTTTCTAGCACTGGCTTGTTGTTAGTCCTCATCCTGCGACCTTCACTGTGCTCTCCAGAGTCTCTAGAGATTTCTGCTTCTAATGACTTGGCCACCTAAGCTAGGCTTAGACCTCTAAATACCTCAAGCATCTGATCTAAACCCCTCCGTGGCTTCAGACACACATCATCAGAACAGACATTAGTATTCCTTCCTCCTTTCCACCCTATTTGAACAGTAATTGTTTTAAGATACTGACCATCTCTCTGAGCACACAATCCTTCTGAGCTCAGTTCAGCGTGGCATATCCGTGTTTTTAAATCCCCTCTGCTGACACATATCCGAACGAGAGCACTGTGCCAGCACAAAAGAACTCGAGTGAATCTGATCGCTGTCATCACAACGTTCAACTTGAGTGACACGTTAAACATCTAAAACTGAACAGCAAAGAGTTTGGGACTAAAAACTAAATCCTGGCACAGGCTGAAACACAGGCAAGGGCTTATTTTTCCTCTTGACTCTCATCTTCAGCATGATGTTCCAAAGCGTGGGCAGGAGGAGGGCAGAGGAGCTGCTCAGCCGTGACACGACTCGTCCAAGCGACACAGCCACGCACGGGGGAGAGCCACGACTGTGTGCTCAGCCCCTGGGGAGTGGTACCCTGAACAGAGCCTGCCCATTTCAGATTGGCCGTCCTTTTATTCCCACACTGATTAAAACAAACCCAGATGGATCCTCAGCGATCGTTTTGTAGCAATCAAAGAATGTCTGGCCACAAGAGCTGCAATTTTCAGAGGACTGGTCCAGTTCACCCACAACATGGCACCAATGCACATCCACACAAGCAAATATAATGTGCACATGCATGCCAGGAGATGCAAACACCAAAACTCAGCACCAGTCTCCAGTTCTTCTATCACTGCTCCAGTTTATCACTTGCCTGAGGTCAGCAGTGGGCCAGAGGCTGCCTGCACACTGAGACCAGCTCAGAATTCCCATCATGGGGAGTGGTGCCACTGGTACCAGTAGAAGCAGCTCAGAGGCTCACAGCTGCCACACCTCTGGAGTGGATGGATGACAGGTGAGGACTGAGAGAGCAAAGTCCCTCCCACTGTAAGCAAAGATCAGGTTCTTGACCACCTGAGGAACCTGAATGTGCACAAGTCTATAGGACCTGACAAAATGCATCCCAGAGTCCTGAAGGAATTGCCTGATGGAGTTGCCGGGCCACTCTCCATGATATTCGGAAAGTCATGGCAGTTAAGGGGAAGACAGCAATTCCCACCCGTGGCTCATGACAAACAAAAACCACTTCCCACTCTCCCAGGCAGAGTATGACACTGCCCCATCACAAGTGCTCGTGTGCCTCAGAGGGAGAAGTGATGCTGGGCACCACCTCACCAGCACAGTGCCAGGGAGGCCCAGAGACCCTCAAAGCACCCCCAGCTAAACCATGGGCCCAAACAGCTCCATACTGGAATCAGCCATCCTGCCCCACTCCAGACTGCAGGAACCCCCCTACTCATGGCCATCAGCAGTGCCTGAACTCCTACCCTGGCACAGCACCCCATGCTGCCCAGACTGTCTGAGGCCATTTCCACACACGTGTCCATGCACCAAGTGCCTCCGGATCATGTCCAGGAAGGGGAAGGCTTGGGCACTGCACATCTTGCCCATTTTAACTGAATTTGTGCCTCCAGCACAGTGACTGCTCAGAAATGGCACAAGGGAAGAGCTCACCATTGCCATTGATGGCAACAGCCCAGCCCTGGAGGAAAGCTCTACATCCCACTCCAGATCTCCCAGTGATGCAGCAGAAAGAGCCCCATACAGGACAAGGCTGAGCAGCTGCAGGTTCTCCTGCCCATCCCACTCCAGGCTGTTGTATTGACACTGCTGGTACAAGAGTTAACCCACAGTCTTTAATGAGAACAGACCCGATGCTCCCAAGCAGCCTCTTGGCACAAGCTCTCATCTGTATTTTAAATTCATGCTTAAGAAGGCCAAACGTGCTCCAGCACTTCTGTTGCGTTGGCTGTTTGCTTTGATTGCCCTTTTTGGCCAAAGTGCAGCTGAGATCTCGATGCCACCACCAGCACAGATGTGCAGGGTGCACAGCAGTCAATTAGTTTCAAATAGAGCCATACATGTTTTCCTGGAAAACGTTACAAAGAAAAGCTGTCAGTCCTGAATGCATATTATCTCTAATTAATCCCATAAAAAAAAAATTAAAAGGATGGTTGCCTGGTAGCGTTGCAAGAACCGTTTTGTAATTAATATGACCTTCATCTCCATATGGTAATTAGCAAACATTTATATTACCATTAAAAAGACCATGTTCATTACATAACCTCACATTTTTCTATTAGCTAACAGAACCAGTAAAACCAATTTAGTCAAAGCCTTGAACTTTCTCAAATATTCCAAATAAATACATTCAAAGCTACTTTTTTTTTTTTTAATGGACACTTGCTGGCTGATGTGAAAACCAGCAGATGTTTCCTGAGGCTCTGGCAGGAGGGTTGCAGGCTACTCCTCCCAAGGAAAGGGCTGGTACATGGGTGGCAGGGCAGGAGTGTCCATGAGCGCTCATGGAGCTCCGGGAGCAAGCTCTGTCACGTCCTGGAGCCCTGCATTACCTGTCCCCGGATCCCACTCTGGGAAGCCTTCTGCCTTTCCAAGGGGACAGAGACATCCCAGGTGATGGACCTTGGCAGGGACACAGTTCCCAGCTCTGCTCCCAGCACGTGGAGAGCCTCTCTCCAGCTGTTTGTCCCCTCATCCATGAGGGGTGACGGTGATGCTGCCTCCTCTCTAAAGGCCAAACTGAAACGTCTGTAGAAAAAACTAAAACTTCATTGCTAATACCAACATTAATCTCTTTTCTTCCCCTCGAAGCCAGATTGTTCTACTTCAGGGAACACTAGCGGTCAGCATTTCTATTGATAGTTTCTCTGCTTATATTAATCCAAAATTTCCTACGCTGTTTTTTTCTGTGTGCTGCAATCACTCCTACTCCCTGGAGTGACTCACCATTTAACTGGTTTGCTAACAGAGGACCTGATGTACCAGTCAACAACAACACAAAACCATTATCACACGGTACTTGTTTTCCACAGAGGTGGGAGAACTTGTGCTAAGTCATTCAACAATGCCATAACTGAAAATGCAGGGGAGAAATATCATCAAAACCAAAAACACACTTGCCCACACACTTCCCTACTCCTCTAACACATCTGCGAGTGAAAAGAAAAAACTCAACCTTCCCATTAGTTTGAATTCTGCTAATACCAGTTATGTTTTACAAACATGCATTTCCTGCTCCTGATGGAAGCTGACAGCTCGTGTGGGAGCGGCATGGGGGGAACAACACCAAACGACTTGTGCTAATCAGTGCTTTCATCAAAGAGGACTACATGATGTAAATCTAATCCAAGGGAGCTTTCTGTTTTACTTGCAAGCTGACTATTGACAAAAAAAAAAAAAAAAAGAGAAGGATTTACTAATTGGAAAGATGATATGAAAATGCTAATAAGGCTGTTAAGTTGACAGGGCTGGGAAAATGTAAATTTTATATACATGCACGTATGTGTATTTCCAATAATTCTTGCACTATAAATGATTTAACTAAGACTAACAAAAATATGTAGAAATGAGAAAAATATTTGACTGAGAACTGCAGAAGAAATTCAAAGATTCCCAGCCCCCACAGAACTCACCAAAGTCAAACACCCAACTTGCACCATCTTCCTGCAAATTCCAGCAATTTTATTCCCCCACAATTTCCTATTTCCCACTTGTTCAGGCTCCCACTAAGTGACTCGAGTGCATGAGGTTGACAGGTTGACTAGGATGAGCAGTGAGATGCCTGACTGAGGTTGCTCCCCCAGCACATCTCGCACACCCCGAATGCTCACACTCAGCATGGGCAGCATGGAAGCACCAGCAGCACCAGGCAAGTTCCCTTCAGAATTTAACCCAAAAGAAACACACACCTCATGCATAAACACTACACAAGACCTCAAAGCAGCTGCCTTGTCTTTTTTTTTTTTTTTTCTGAGGCAGCCAAAAAACATGTAGGATTGCGATAGCAATGTACTGTAAACTTATCATAAAAGCAGGATAGAGAAACCAGCTACCAGCTGTGAAGAATATTTGCAACTGTAAATATTGTATTTCAGCTGTAGAGAGGGTAAATACCATGTTATGGAAATGCCTCCTTTATCGATCAGCTCATCAGAGAGGAGAAAGAGAGAATATAATTTGGTCGTTCTCAGCAGCACAGAGTTTTGCAGACCTTGAGAATGTATTTTTGAGATACTGACTGCCATGAACAGCAGCAGAGATCAGCTTGCTGATGAATGAATGCAATAACTTCCATTCCAACACCTGCAAGGAATACCTCACTTCCACTTTTTTTTGGAAAAAATGCAACTTGAAGAATCAAAGACTCATGAAAGTTTCATTTCTATTGGTTTTATTTAGTTCTACTTGGTGGTATCTCTTATGACACCAATCCATGGCAAAGTCCACATGGGAATTTTAAAGTGTTTTAAGAGCATCACAGGCCTGCCCTGCTGAGCTGAGCCCACTTGGAGCATCACATAAAGGGAGAAGGATATGACAAAACCAATCATAGGCACAGTAATGCCTGTCATTTAAAACTACAAGTGGAAAATTAATTTTTTCATCTTTCTATGAGGTAAAAAAAAAGAACCCCTGCCCTAAATATGGAGATTAATCCAAATCCAACTGTCTTGTTTTGTATGAGCTATTCAACTTCAAGTAAGACCAAGAGAGATTGAAGCAATTAGCAGCTCACCCAATACCCAGAATTTTATTACTCTAAATTTTACCAGTGTTGGCATTCCCAGTGCACACCTTGCAGCCTCTGCAGGGTAAAGCCTCCTGATGAAGAGCTGAGAAAGGGAAGCCTCCAAAACAGCCACTTATTCTTTTAAAAATTACCTTCTCTGGTAAAAAGCAGGAAACAAGTGCCAATATTACACTGTAGCCTATCGACATGAATGACACATCAGAGCCTTGGAAGCACCAGGAAGGACAAGAAGCTGCCAAAAATCCGACTGTACAAATGAGCTTGTTCAGCTAAGAGGGTGTCTGGACAACAAATTTCTCTCACTCCTCCTCACCTCTCTTCCACAAGCAGAGCCAACATCCCTGCAGATCTAAGCTCATTCTACTCAGCTTTAAATGCAACTTTAGTAACACAGAGCAGGAAACCTCCAAATTTCCAGCTCTCCTTCCACACAGGACAGCAATGGCAAATGTCTGTCCTCCCTAAGGACAGCACATCTGCCATAATTCCAGGTGAAACCAAGTGGAAGGGATGACAATCTGTACTGGAAAATGCAGCACATTATTTCATTAGTTTGTCAGAAAAGAATGAGTTTGGTGAAGCCATCTTTCATTTTGTAACACCCTCTACACAGCTGAAAACTTGACAGCTACTGGGGAAGCCATGGGTGAAGCAAGGGAGCTCTGAGTGCTTGGGCAGAAGCCCTGCTGGTGTGGGACATCCCGAGGTCAAGCTGGCAGGAATCCTCAGTCCTGTGAGCCTCTCTCAGCTGGTTTATTGACAGTTCCCTACCTGGAACCAAAGGTGGGGCAAGATGGGAGAAAAATTTCACGCCAGGTGAGATGTGACTGCTATCCACCACAGCCTGAGGAGCCACTCCTTTCCCATCAGGGCAGTTCAAGCACTGTTAAACCAGAGCAGAGTTACAGTCCAGCTCCTCACTCAGGAATATTTTGTGAATGAATCATCCTTGGTTTGTGTTGGCTGCGAGGATCTGTCAGACAGGGGCAGCTGTTCCAGCGGGCTGGAAATCAAACAGAGACCTGGACGTGGCTGAGGGAAAGGCTGCAGCAAAGGCAGTGTGCAGCAGCTCATATTAACCAGCACAACAGCTCCAGGCATGCCTGGAAAGCGCACAGTAAGTGGAATTTAATTTCTGGCTTAATAATTCCTTTCTTTATACATGAATTTTGCTTAAGAGAACATCAAATCCCATTTTCATTGGGGATGGCTGCATTGAATCTGCAAGCTGAATGGAAACTGTGTAATGCAGCTCAACAAAAGAACAGGGTTTAATTCTGCAGCCCAAGGCAGGAGCAGCCCCTCCGTGGGTCAGTCCCACTGCAGGACTTCCCAGTTTGCATTTTACCAACTCGACTCACAACACACTGAACTAAAAGACTCCTCAAATCCAATTTTTTTTGGCTTTTTGCCTCCGTCTCCACAAAGTCTACACTACCTTTCATCTGTATCTCTGGGGTAATGACAGGTTCCAATAACCCCTGCTGGCTTTAGGAGATCATACAGATATTTTCTCCTGTTCTGAGGTTCACTGGTGAACCATCATTATACAGCTCTGAGCTGGATGCTGTTTCACTGCAGCAATTTTGCAAAGTAAAACCAGACTAACAAAGTGTCCAAGGCCAGGCTGGATGGGGCTTGGAGCCTGGTCTAGTGGAAGGTGCCCCTGCCCACTGCACGGGATGGAACGAGAGGATTTTTATGGTCCCTTCCAACCCAAACCAGCTGGTGATTCTGTGGAACTGGATCAGGCAACTGCAAGAACAGCACAACTCATCACGCATCCCAGTCTTGGGAGAGCTGGTTCTTATCAACCAGCTTTAATCCATTTCAAAGAAATAACATTAATCAGAATTTTTTGTTGCTGGTTTCAAACAAAAAAATTGCAACAACGCACTTATGTGTCTAAAACCCCCAGAAATAGTACCGTTCTTTCCTAGGTTAAATTACAAATAAATCAGGTTACCTGCATCAGCTTCCCAGAGACCTGGGAAGAAATGAAGTTGAGTGGATGACTTGGCTCTCTAAAGCCCTTCAGGGCTCCTTGCTCACAGGTAAACACAAACATGCATTGCCAAACCCCAAAGCTGTGAACACATGAAATCTTGCTGCTTTCAAGCAAGATGCTGCCCTGACCGCTTGCCACTAAATCCAAATCAGGGATGGATTTTCCATGCTGGCAGTGTTCAGAAAAGCACTCAGAAACCTGCTGTTCATCCGAAATGTTACCATCGTGAGGCACACAGATACCAGGTGCTCTCTAGTGAAGATTTTCCTAATGCTGAGCAGGGAAGCTGAGATTAAAGGTTCACTATTCCCTACTGAAAATTAATTTTCTACAGTTGTTAAAAAACTTGTTTCTCTAGGAAAATTACTCACTTGACTAGATAAACACTTCTATCTCCTCTAGGAAAACGTGTTTCCTTGAACCTTGTGACCTTACATTATACAGTTTAGTATCATCACAGAACAGTATTTGGCTTTTCATGCAATTTTAGAAGGTAAAATCCCAGCCACCACTGGGAAAACATTTGAAATGTTTTTTAACACTGCCTTAAAAGAATTAGCACACTTGTTTTCCCCCCAAACCTGCTACCATCTTGTTAATTACCAGACGTTTCATTTGCATTTTCAAAGTGAAGAACAAAAGAATTGGGAGAAAAAGGAATTTAGTAAGCCATAAGATGTCCTGCTGAAAACAGAAGGTGTTTTTCACTTTTAAAACTAACTTGGATTTTATTTGTACTCTGCACCTCCAGCATGGACACAGATTATTGCCTTGCACAGCCACAGGCTGGGAGAACAGGCAGAACTACACATTCTCCAGCAACAACCAGAGCCAAAGGAACGTTTTGATGTGAACAGCTGAACACTCAAAGCCCTGGACTCGGGGTTTGGGGATGGCCACACTCAGAGCCCCCTCACAGGCACAGCCTCCAGTGCTCCATCAGATATTTATTGATGTTTTCCCAAAGCCTGGATGGCTCTATCAGGACTGGAGCTTTGCTTGTGCTAAACATTCCTGCATGGCTGAGGTCTCTGTGGAAATCAAAGGCCCTGGCTCCAGAAGCCAGGGGATGAAGGCTCCATGTGAGCTGGAGCCACGCAGCAGCAAACCAGGTGCCTCTATTTCAATATTTGCCTGATAGATCTATATCCAGCAGGGATGGAAAAGTCCTCCAGAAAACACAATATTCAATTTCCTTTTCATCTCAGGGATGCAAGCCAGGCTTAGTACCTTAAAAACCTGGTGCCGCAATAATATTTTCTATCTTTTTTACTACTTTCTTCTTTTTTTCCCTTTTTACTTTTTTTTTTTTTTAATTTATTTTAAATGAGGAAACATTGCTTTCATTCCTCTCTGGAAGGGCTGATCTGAGCGAACAGGCACCGATGACACCAGTGCTGCAAAGATTTTTGAAGGAAGCCAAAGCCAAAGTGTAAGAGATTAAAGAGACAACTCCCTCACAAGCCAAATGATTAAAGCCCTCGCTCTTTGAAACAAGCATTTCCTTGAAATAATAAAAAACAAAAGGAAGACTAACACTGCTCCAGGTCTCCACCATTTTTCGCTGCCTCATGCCAGGTTTTTCTTGGAGTTCTCCACGCACATCAGACACCCCATGGAAATCACTTATGGATACAGCAGGATCTGAAGCAGGCCACAGCTGTAATGTATTCTTTGGCATTTCCTTCACATGCAGATCAGATTAATGGGAGTTTTCCTTGGGATCTGGATTATGCCCCAGAGAATTCAAACTAACAGGAGCCTGCAAGCGCCAAGATTTAGTCCTTGACATTCAGAGGGATTCAGGATTTTCCTGTGTGCAAGGAGTGACGAGGCTGTGACAGCACACTAAAGATATCCATGATCTACCTTCCGACCCCAAGCTGAAAAAGATCTTCTACTTGATATGCTGAGCAAATTCCTAAGGGCCTGTTTGCCAGAGGACAATTTGTGGCAGTCTATAAAGGTAAGATTAATGTCATCCAAGTGCTCATTCTGTGAGCAGATCTGCTCCTTTGCTCCTAAATATGCAGGAAATGCAATGCCAACACACATTCTCCTGCAGGAAATCTTAATTACTTTACTATTTGAATTTATATTCTTTTCAAAACTTTCAGAAAAAATGTGTTTATTGTGAAAAAACCTCACAAACAGGTACAGTTTAGGGAAGGAAGATTAAAGAAAGAAAAGAAGCTAATGTCTATTCTGTAATAAAAGCAGATGACAGTCCCCTCTTTTGCAAAGTGCATTGCCTGGTGAGAAGGATTCTGTTCTTCTCTCGCTAACATTACTCTGTCTCTTTTAATACACTCTTCATCCATTAACTTTGACTCCCTATGTATCTAATTCACAGCTACACACCAAACAAATTATCTGGAATTAAAAACATCTCACTCATTTCCTCTTTCCCCACCTCCACGCCACGTCTTACGAAATTATTTTGCCATGAGATGTCATAAGGAATTACTAACTCCTTTGCAGGGGGCTGGTGGGAAAGGCAGATTCCCTTTGCATGACACAATGGTCCCATGGCCAAGGTTTGCATTTGGAGGATTTGATTCAGTTCAGCCCCCCCCAGCTAAGAGGCTGCTCCTATTTTCTGCCTACACGATCAACAGGGAAATGCTGCTGATTCCTGAGCTGTGCTGTTTTTCCTCCTCCCCCGTTAGCACAGCCTCCCACACCCAGCATAAGAAATGACTGTAGAAAAGTCCACTTAATCACCTCCAAGCTTCATTTACATTTCATATCCATATCTCATCTACCTAGCTCCTCCCTCTTCTACAGAAACTTCTCAATCCATCACCTGTTTTTCTCTCTGCAATCATCACTTCTGTTTTTAATTTACACTGTGTTCTCCCCTCAGGAATTCTGCTCAAGGAGGGCACATGCAGGATGAATAGTACTGGTGTACCCTTGGGACTTGGTCCACTTTCTGTGGACCCTCTACCATCACTCTGCAGCCTTTTCTGCCCATCCACCACCTGTGCTCACAACCATTGAGGTACCTGTTGAACACTAATGTATTTCTCCTTGACTTGCCCCTGTGAGCATGCTAAAGTCACTTCATTGGCTTCCTGCAGCTCCAGCTTGAACTCTCCCCCAGCTCCTCCAACTCTTTCACTTCATGATCATCACTTTATGTGGCAGTTTCCTTTAACTGGTTTCCATCCAACCAGCATCACTTCCCTAGAGAAGTGAGTGATTTTTCTCTCCAGTAACCCCAGCACTGCTATGAAGGAGCAGATCTGTTCTGAGGCTTGGGATCAGTCCCACCAGTACAGACCCCATCACTGGATGACACTCCTGATGGAATGAAACCACCCCAGCTGAGCCGTGTCACACCCACGGACACAATCTCTGCTTCAGCACTGACACAACCTGGAGAAACCTTCATCACCTTTGCCAACTCTCACAAATTTCAGTGCAGCAGAAGGACAGGCTGCAGACCCCAGGGCAAGGCAAGCCTTTCACCCTGGCCCTGCATCAGCCATACAGCCCACGTGTGGCTGCTACTCAGATGAGAACAGCACACACCAGTGCAGGAGGTGTAGTGGGACCACAAGTGACAGCAACATTCAGTCCTGGTTCGAGCCTCGTTCACTGCACAGCCTTAAAAAATTCATCTGAGCTCCCAAGACAAAGTGCAGAGGTGACAGCAGGGCCATAAGATCCAGCAAGGGGCCTGCTGGTCTTTCCACAAGTGTTGAGGTCCTCTACTCCCACCAAAAGGTTTTGAGACTAATTGAGCATAAAACTAGAAAAGGGGAGAAAAATCAAAACAGAACAGATTATGTCATTTCAGCTAAAATGATGTTCCAGTTCCCTGAGCTATATAAGATCTCTGAATGTGAACAAGATAGCCTGAACTCCACAGAGAGCCTGGTCTTGTTCAAAATGTCTCCACTCTAACGTGGAGCCAAAGACAGCAACCTTCAGAGCAGCCCATCCCAGGGGAAGGAGAGCTGTGCACAGAATCACAATGCACGACTTGCACATCATGCCTGATGAGCAGGGAAATGTAACAGCTTCCCCAAGCTGAAACATAACTGACCCTGCAAGAGGGAAAGGGAACAAATGACTTCACATCACCTGCGAGGTGAGAAAGAGCCATTTCTGGGTGGTGGCATTCTGGGTAGGCAGCTACATTATGGAAAGCAAACTGGCAGTGGTATTTTTAGGTCTTTGTTTTTAATTTTGGACACAATTTCAGCATCAATCATTCTTGTTTCAAGAGGGTAACCTTTCCTGACTTATTTTCAGACCATGGATGCAGATTCCTCTGTCCACATCCCTCTGCAGAGCTTCCTGCCCTCCAGCAGATCAACACTCCACCCAACCTGGTGTCATCTGCAGGCTGATTGAAGGTGCCCTCAATCCTCTTGTCCAGACCACTGATAAGGACACTAAACTAGGCTGGCTCAGTACTGAGCCCAGGGAACACCACTTGTGCCCAGCTCTGGCTGGGTGTACCCTCACTGCCCACCACGCTCAGCCATCTGCCAGTGTTATACCCAGCAAACAGTGCAGCTGCCAAGCCATGGGCTGACAGTGTCCCCAGGAGAAGGCTTTGCTGGACTCCAGCTAGAATACATCCCCAGCCCCTCCCTCAGCCCCAAGTGGGTCACCTTGTCATAAAAGACAGGACAGTTGTGCAGGGCCTGCCTAAACTCCTGCTGGCTGGGCCTGATGCCCTGGGTGCCCTGTAGGGACCATGTGATGGCACTGGAAGGGATCTGATCCATGGCCTTTCCCAGCACTGAGGTCAGGCTGACACGATCATCCTGTTGACCTTTCATGGGGACAGGTGTCCCACTGGGTAACTTCCAGTCACCCTGTTAGCCAGGAGAGGTGATAAATGCTGGGAAGTGGCTCCGTGGGCACTTCCATCAGCTCCCTCAGGCCCTTGTGTGGATCCCATCTGGCCCCAGGGGTTTGTGTGTGTCTCTGTGGTGCGGCAGGTCGCTGGTCATTTCCCATGGGTTATGGGGCTTTATTCTGCTCCTGTCTCTGTATTCCAGCTCAAGGGCTGGGAACCCTGAGGACAATGGGTCTTGCTATTAAAAACTGAGGCAAGGAAGGCCCTAAGGACCTCAGCCTTTTTCTCATCCTTTGTCACTGTGTTTCCTCCTGCATCAAATAAAGGATGGAGAGTCTCCTTGGCCCTCCTTTGGCTGCCAATGTTTTTATAGAAACATTTCTTATTGTCTTTTATGGCAGTAGGCAGATTAAGTTCTAGTTGGGCTTTGGCCCTTCTGATTTTCTCCCTGCATAACCTCACAACACCCTTGTAGTTCGCCTGAGTTGGCTGCCCCTTCTTCCAAAGGTCTAATGCAGAGCATTAGAGGAGATTTATGTTTACTGCTGAGTTAAAGGTCAGGAATGGAGGCTTCCTCCCTTCCCCATCTCTCCCCTCCTCTCCTCCATGAAGAGACTAAGGCTGCATAATCTGCTGCGTTTGTTTTCATACAAGAGCTGCTTTTAAGCACTGCCCTGATGATCGCACAAGGGTAAGCAGATGAAATCCAATAAGTGGCTCTACAGGACAAGACACATGACGAGACAGCCTGCCAGACTCCTGCTCTAATGTACACGCTGAAAAGAAGCTTATGCAGAGCCTGGGTAAAGAATGCTTTGTTAGGGAACACAGGCAGCTCACACTGCAGTGTCTGTTCTCCATTAGCCATCCATTTAAAAACACTTCTGATTATTTTGGAAGTACTTGCATTGCCCTTTCTCGAACTCAGTATTTGCAGTTAATTGCATAACTAGTGCACTTGCCTCCAATTTAAAAGCACATTAAACCCAATTTTTATTTAAAACAGCCGCGTTTCCACTCAGGCGCTGAAAATAAGGGCAGATCCAGAAGACATTATTTTAAAGAAGACACCACTGCTCCTGACACGTGCACTTCCCTGTGCCTGAGTGACTGAACTATGACAGAGGACGGCAGTACAGACCAGCACCTCCAGGGTTAAAGAGGAAACCAGCCATCATGTGCTCTTGTGCAAAAATCTAATCTAAGAATGTACTGCACAACAACAGTGGGCAAGGGACTGTTCTTTGCTGGATGGAGCTGTCCCTGTGCTCATCCAAGCACCCTCTCACACCTTTTAGGGAAGGCTGTCTCCATCCTGGTCATTTATCCTGCTGGAGGCCAGACAGCAGCCACAGAGAAAAGCAGATCATGGGAAAACAAATCCCTTTTTTTTTTTTGCATTTTTATGTGTCCATTTATATGAAACGTAACTATCAAACCTATCACCAGGATTTATGAGGTTTACTCTTTGTATTTTTATAGGAGTGTTTAACATGGGCAAGGCATAACCATGACTCTGACAGACACCGTGCCCTCTGCCTGGCACACACCCCTGTCACATCTGGGCTTGGGGCATTCACCACTCTGGGCCCTCTAGAACCTCAAATCCCTGTTGTTCATGGGCCCTCTCCTCTCTCCAGCCTCATCTCCCAGCCAGCTCTTCAGCATTCTGCACACACAATCAGCCACCCCAGCAGCTCCTCTGTGCTGAAGCCTTTGAAAATCACAGCCAAACAAGTTTTATACAAGCATCATCTCAGGAGTCATAAATCTCCCCCTAGAAACTTGACTGAAGTGCTGACGTTACTGGCTCAGTAGAGTGATAAGTTTTGTATTTACTGTGCCCTGGTCTTTTTCTGCTTAAATAAAAAGTGCCCAAAATGATCAGCTTTCTGCATCTATATCAAGAATTATTTGTTCAGCCAGTTCAAGCTCCCCCAGCCTGTCTAGAAGAACCAGAATTGCATCAAATCTCACAAATTCATGCAGGGAGGGCCAGCATTGATGTCAACTGGCATGGCCTCACCAATGGCACTGCTGTCACCACCCCTGGCACACAAGGGGATCTGACCCCCAAAAACAGAAACAGCACCAACACCCACCTCCTGCTCCCCTGTAATATTAGTAGTTAGTACATTGACTTTGCTTTCTTTAAATACTCTTCAAAAACTTCTAACATGAATTAGTAGAAATGCTTAATTATGATACTGGATATTTTAATTCCTTTTAGGGGAAAAAAAAAAAGAATAGCCTAGAGAAAGTCCAAGTATTGCATTTCAAAAGGATGCACTCCCATGAACTAATTAAGATTTAAACCATGACAAGCTGCAAGTATCTCAGCGTGCTCTCTCCAAATGCAAGCACCAGACAGGCGAAGGACTTAAGAACAATTTGGAAATTACTTCTGGGAATTAAGAGAGTTGCATAATCTGATTTAGTTGTTGCTTTTGTCAATAGAAAGATATGAAATGTCTTGAATTTTCATGAGAGTCTGAGAGTAAGTGGGAGTGAAAAAAAAGGAAAAATAATCAATAACCTAATCTATAATTTCATTGATGGTGAGGGTGACAGTTTGTGCAGGGCAGGGGAGGGTTTGTTGTCAGAAGAATCATTTGCTCTTGAGACCAAAGGCTATCTCAATCTAAGTATATAAAGCTCTCAGTCAATGCAGAGAGGCTACGTGTGCCTTACCAGCACTCAGGCTGATCTCTAATGTCCTGAAAGGATAGATTTGCAATAAAAATATGTGAAAACATTTAGAGACATTAAGTTTACAAGATGACTCTGATCCTGTGGATTAGTGTCGAGTCTGCAAGTGTGCTGAAGCCTGCCAGGGAGAATAAAGTACTGTACTGTCCTTACACTAAGACCAATTTAATTTGTATGTCCAGATGTTCATTTCAAGATTTTTATCCATTTTGTAGAGTTATATCTCCATTGCCTTGGAATAAAAACATAATTATGTGCAAGCCATTTACAAGATTCCTGTGGCAAATATCCCTAACCCTGCTGGGTTATTTTAGGGCAGTGAAGCCATAGTTAATACAAGGGAGGAGGAATGTTTGACAGAACTATTGAAATAAATAAAAGGACTCACTCAAAATGCATGTCAAAGCATGTGAAAACCTGAAGGTTACTGAAGCCCAAGAGATCCCTCCATCTCTTGCCAGGCCCCGAACTGTTGGGAAATGTTTCGAGCAGCAAACTGTCCCACTTTGCATTTCTAAGAGGCTGAATCCCAAGAATAATAATGCACAGAAAATTGCAGCCCTTGGCTTTCCAGCCAGACAGTAATTCAGTGAACAATGCGGCCAGCCCATCAAAACATCCTTGCCAAGTTACACAAGTACCACTTGTAGGAAGAGCTTTCTACTAGAAAAAGAGACAGCGGAGGAGAATGTGCTGGCAGGGAGGGAGCTGATGGGAAGGCTCACCCCTGATGGGATGGTTAATTAAGCACCTCTCCCGGGAGGGGAGTGCTGGTACCCAGGCACACGTGGGATGGGCAGCAGGAGAGGAGCTGCTCACACCAGGGATGAGGAGGGATGGAGGGTCCAGGGTGTGCCCCACGCTGACCACTCCTGCCAGGACACTGCCCTCTCCCACCATCCCCGTATGAGAGGGTGGCAGGGTCCTCTGGGAGATCACTTTGTCTGCATTCCAGGAGAGCTCAGCCAAGCACAGTCCTGTGAAGCACAGAGTAAAAACCACCCAAAACGAGCTGCAAATTATAGTCCTTTGCTGAAAGTAGAAGGGCTTTGAATAGGCAGGGCACTGATCCAAAGGCTGCTAAGAAGCCTCCCAAGGATACACGACATATTTCAAAAGGACACAAAGATAAGCATTTTCTATTTTAAGTGTCACCTGCCCCATCGAGACAAGTCCTTAACCCTTTGAGTTTTTGTTTGGTTTTTTTTTTGTTTGTTTGTTGGTTTTTTTTTTAACCTGAAGGCCTTCACCCAGCTTCCCTAGGTTCTCTCTCATTTTTGGCTACATAAATGCTGCTCAGAGCAAAACGCCTTTGTAATTCTGTAACACCACTTCCCAGTGCTCCAGAGCTCAGCTCCTAAACCACACCAGCAAGGGCTCCCTGCTGCACCCAGAGCACTGGCACAGGGATGTCTGCTCTGCACCTCCTCCAAGGAGGCGATCCAGAATATCCAGCCCACGCAAGGGCATTACCAAGGCACATGGCCAGAGCTGGGACCAGGCCATCAGGCTGTACCCACGGAGCTCTGTGTGCAATCCAAGATCCCAGAGAGGGGGCACAAACAGGGCTGGGATCAGCTGGTAGGGGCCACCACACACCACCCTGGGCTGTGACACCGAGCCCTGCCCAGTGGTCCTGTTCAGCTGGGGTCAGCCAGTGTCCCCTGGGCAAAGGGACGCAGCCCTGGGGCCGCCAGCCTGGACATGCTCCAGGTGCTGTGTGAACAAGCAAAATGGTTTGCACCCTCATACCACCAGCATTCCCACAGCAAATACTGTAAAGCACAGTTTGCTTCCCCTAGGAAAGACAGCAGTGCCTCATTTGGGTGTTGAAAATAACCCCAGAAATCCACAGCTAAATGCATGCAGGCTTGAACTGGGTTCCTGCTGAATCTCTGAAGGCTTTACACTGTTTGCTCCAAGATCATACCATTAAGCTTCACTACAAAGCTCCAAGGGTGTATATTAATCACCTCTGTCTCTGGTGCTGTTTGGCTAATGACACTTCATGCAATCTGGGCCTCGGGTTGCCCTCACCTCTGGGAAAGGTGTTTATTTTGAAAGATAACTTGAAAAAGAGCCAGGAACACCAATTTCTAAACCATGCAGTAACCAGGAGAAAGGCAAAGCAAAAAGAAAGAACACTGTATCTGGAATTTAGGAGAGGATCAACAGATCAAAATGCAATAAATATATTGCATTTACTTGCTGTTCCACTTGATTTTATGCTCACTTTGGCTAAGATGGAAAGAAAAAAGGCCCAAATTGCAGCAGCCTTGAGCCAGCTCTGCGGTGCTGGGCTGAATTCCTGCACTGGAACCCTGGAGAGCAGGACATCCTTGGGCCTTCTGCTCTTCCCCCTGGAAATTCCATGCTGTGAGGCAATGCTGAGTTTGCAAGGAGGGTAGAAGCAAGGGAATTTTTCAATCTTGCATTCAAAGCCAAGCACGTTCAGTGCAGCAGATGTAATGCTGTGTTGGCTTGCTACCCAGCCGTCGGTATTGTGAAGATTTAAACTGGAATCTCAACAAAAGGGAAATCATCACTCAGGTGTCAAATAGAAGGTTTTTTTCAAGGCAACTATCATTTTGACATGATAAGGCCAATCCCCAAACAAAGGTGTTTAAAAGCAGTTTCTGAGAAATTCTCTTTCAGAAACATCAGCTGAAAGATGCAGTGCTTTGATTTCAGGGTCAAATCTGCTAGGATCAAAACAATAAATTAACTCTGTGCTATGAACAACATCTGAAACACAAAATACATCCTAAAAATGAGCACAGCCTCCTCTAAAGAAAACAAAATTGTGCTAACACAGAAATAAAAATATCTTGGGAAACTGTCAAAGGAGCCATCTGGAGACTCCCACCACAGCAGCAGCAGAATGCAGAAGGCACTAAAAGGTGCACAACCACCCCCATCTCTAATGCCCTTCTCCAAAGCACTCAAACACAGCGGGGTGAGAACAAACATCAGCACGTTTCTCACATGGCAGAGAATCTGTGCAGTCACACCACATCCAGCCAAACCCCTGCACCAGTGAGCCAGCCCTGTTATCCAGTGGGATCAGGTACCACCAGCCATGCTCTGATCTCCCAGAAGAGCTGGATGCCCCTTCCACTGCTGAGCTCCAACCCACCCTATCCCAGCACAGCCAGGGCTCCCGGGCTCCCTCGATGTGCTCAGCTCCCTCTTTCCCCGGCACTGGGCTGTAAGAGATACAATTAAGCTCAACAGCTGCACTTTACAGCTGTTCCTTTGTAAAATACAGAGGTCTTTTTTTTTTTTTTCTTTCTCTTTAAAAGTGAGATTGCGGGATTTTCTTAATAAATATTCAGCATCCTCACCAGAATAAAATGGGAGTGAATGCAAGGCCGCTTGCTTTTGGATGTGCTCCGTGCCTCTATTTTTCAATGTAATCTGCTCTAAAAGTATAATGATCAGCATTAAATCCAAGCTTGAAGGCACAGTGCTAAAGCCCAGGACAACTGTTACATTTCTGCAAGGATGAAGCATGAAAATTCAGTGACAAATCCATTTTTCTTATGCAGAGTTGTGGCTTCAGAGCATTTCTAAAGACAGAAGAGGCCAGCACGGGAAAGATAATAAAACTATTGGCTACACTTCTCAATCTCTTATAGGTAGCACTCCATCCCCTTTTAAGGAAACAAAACAAAAAAGTGCCCCAAAACAGAAAAAAAATTATATAAAATACTCCAGCCTATTTCCTACAGTAATCAAAGTAATCAAGTAATCCACTGCATTCTGTAATCATCTAAATATTAAATCACTACAGAAAATGCCTTATTGAACAGGAGTTTGGTGGATTCTCACCAACCAGCTGCCAGGACATACGGCTCAATATGTGGATGATGGTGTGGGAACACAGGAGGAACCTCAGTCCAGAGACCATCACAAGGTTCCTCCAAGAAATAATAAAATTCCTTTGTTGATATTTAACAAGTATTGCAGTTTCCTCCTTTCTTCTTTCCCCCATGGTGCTGTGGAGCCAAAGATATGCACTATTCCCTCTTGAACACTGCAGTGGGCTGTGCACCTTGGGTGAACTTGCAGCATGTTAAAAGTACAAGAGTCTTCACAGCACTTCAGTTCAATGGACCAAATAATTCAATGGTTCTTCTGCTCCTCTAACCACAGAGGTTTAACCAACCCAGAGAACACCATGGGGAAGAAAATCCCCTCACTTCTCTAACACAGCCTCTAAACCAAGCACATCCATTTTGTAGGTGAGACCCTATCTGACCTTCCTACACAATGCAGGTGCTCCTGACTCCTCTCTGCTGCTCAAAAGCATTTTAGGGAGCACAGCTTCTGAGCCTTACATTGCACCTGATGCCACCACCAGTCTCGCTTGGGCAGCCCTGCCCACAGTCTAAGAGCCCCCTAAATCCCCCCTAAATCCCTGGGTATCCATCTCTTGGGTCACACGCACATAGTGCACAATGATGCTCAGGCAGTCAAGAGGTCAGGCTTTACAGAGATACAAAAGACAGTCTAGAAATAAAGGCAGCAATTTCTCAGCTCTCTTACAGGCTGACTGTGAGGTCTGACAGAAGTTGCACCCTTCTCATTTCTAAGGGGGACAGCTTTGGGCACCCTGGACTGGGAGAGGCTGTGAGTGTGGAGGGAAGGGAGCATCGCTAATGGGGAGTTTATGGACAGGGCACCAACACAAACACGCAGGGCGTGCCCGAGTGGGGCTGGGTGCTCGTTAGCAGGCACATCTGAGAGCTCTGGCCCTGCCTCTTCCACCAAATCAAGCAGCAAATCAACAGCAATTAGAGCCATGCTATGGAGGCAGGGTTTTAATGTGCTCTTCATTACCATTTATAGCTGTCTACAAACTGCAAAGCTGCACAGATCCCACTGTCTGTGAGAGAACTGAAGCCACATGTCCTTTTAGAAATTTCTGATTACTCATTAATGGGTAATAAAAAAAGCATTTAGTGTGAGGAGAAGGAGGGAGCACCCCTAAATCTTACACAAACCTGAGCCTCACTGGTGTTAATGGAAAAACACTGAAGGTCAGAAGCTACCTGGAAAATAAATAATCCCAAGAGAGTCTGAAGAGCATTTTTTTCCTTCTCTTTTCAAGACTCCATTATGCATAGAAAAGCAACCTTTGTGCAAACCACAATGAATGTTTGTCCAGCCTGAAATGCATCCCACATCCAGGAGCAGCAGCACACTCGCTGCGGGTTTGGCATCCAAAGAGAAGCAGAGAGCTGGGGCAGGAGCCAGCACAAATGGACACCACTCCTTCCTCACAGATCTAGAAGAGGCTCAGTCTGGTCCTTCATCTGCTCTGAAGCACTTTGCTTTTCCCTACTTCAGACATTTAAACATGCAGCTTAATATTTAGAGGAAGATCCTACTACAAGATAAGAAGGAAGGAAGACTCTCTACATATGAATTTATTCTGAAGATTTGTTTATAAGTAATTCCACATGTGGATATTGCTCATTGCGGAGAAAAACCAGCTTGTTCTGGTTTAGTTTAACCCATCTTGGAGGTGTAAGACCCAATTCTCCTCTTTTTCACTTTCATTTCATACTGACATTCCTTCAGTGACTGCAGAGTGACCCCTTAAACCAATCCCAGCCCCAGTGGCCCATCTCGAGCTCTACCAGAGCAGGCACCAGTGTGGGTTGGCCTCCCTGCCACAATCTGCTCCAGTTAAATCACTGCTGCTTTTAGCCTGATAGAAATAATCCCCCAGTGCAGCTGACTTCACCCCTCGGTCACCCCAGCAGCAGCCCAGAGCTGTGCTGATCCCAGCAGAGTCCACATTTGCAGGCACAGCAGCAGGAGGGATGGTGCTGGGAGCAGGAGAGCAGCCCCATCACAGCCACTCCCGGGGCCAGGAGAGCCCCGGGCACCTCCAGGACAGCACAAGGGACAGCGGATGCCTCTGCCACACAGGTAGATTTTTGCAGCTCACTTAATCCCTGCTGAAATAAGATCACTGTTAAGGCTGGTGAAACAAGGACATCTTAAAGACATATAAAGCACCTCTGCAGCCTTAGTGCCTTAATCAGCACACTGAGATCAGGAGAGTGTTTAAGAGTTACTGCGTTACACTGAAATGTCTGCTCCGCTCTGGAGGGCAGCAAAGGCACCCCGATGCCTCCTGGCAGAAAGTTCTATTTACTTCATGAATTTTTGAAGCTGCCTCATGAATTAATGCACAAAAATAACTTTCATAGAGCTCTCATTTACAAATGCTCCCTGGAAATATCGGTACTATTTAAAATATACACCTAAAAATAAAGCATGTGAATGTTTAAAATGCTCTTTGGGCAATGGCCTCAAGGAGGAAGCCCGTGTTCACAGTGGTGTTCAAGAAGCAATGTGAGGGGTGAACAAGAACCCCAAAAAAGATGCTCACAGTGCAGGAGCACATGGGAGACAAACTCCACAGACCCAGCTCTCCCACAGGATATGGCCCCAAAGAACAAGTCCCATCCTCACCTCATCCCTGTGGATCTCTGCCTCCCTCTGCTAAGGGACTGGAGATTACTGGGCAAGGGCTGCACCTCAGACCTAGGGACCACTAACAGAACTTTCCATGGTCACCCCACCTTCTGTGAGACACTTGGGAAACAGCAGGAGGTCACCTCAGTCGCTGCAGGAACAGATAAAGTACAAGACCACCAAGCTCTTCATGTCTGGTCTTTCAGACTGGAGCTCAGTTACAACGTCCAGCCAGGTCTGCACAGAATGAAATAGTTGACCCAAAACACCTCTTGCTCAAGACAAAGCAATGTTCAGGTGCATTTGTCCTGCCTGGCTGGCTCACACCACAACCAGCTCACATTGCTGTGATGAAGCCCGGGGTATTTTAGTCTGTGAGGCACTCTGAGATCCATCGGGATGAAAGGAGCTATATAAATGTAAATCATCCTCATTAATGTAAATTGTGGGACAATGCAGTGTTTACAGCGAACAATCCCAGGGCTGAGCTTCAGAGTGTGTATGTTTATGTAAAATTTCACCAATGAAGAACACAGCCCTCAGTGCCTGGTAGCTGGACACCAGAAAGACCTCCATGCATGGGAACTATCACACACAGTGACCTGATCAGGCTCCGAGGGCAGCACCGTGGCCACAGAACATTCATCTCCCTTGTGTGCTCTTGAAAGACTTTCAAAACCCCTCAAGCCCTTCTCTTGCACAGTTGTCCACAGCTGGACATAACTGCAGAAGGTTAATTAATATTTTTAAGACCACTTCTAAAAACCATGGTGACTCTAGTTCAAACAACTTTGTTGTTAAAGTGGGGGGAATTCACACTGAGGAGTGAAATGTGCAGCTAAAACTTGAACTGTGATACACACTGACTCAGACCCTACCCAGTATCCATGAGATCTTTCAGGAATTATTCTACTGGTTTGGAGTAAGCTTTAACCAGTTGGGTGGTTCAGGCCTTTCTCTGCATGCATTTTCCAGCCTCTCCATGTTAACTCCAGCTCCTGTCCCTGTTACCCTTATCTTAAGAGAATACAGTTTTTCTTCTTAGACAGCCAAACCAGAGCATCAAAAATTTGAAGAGCCAACTTAATGCACAACCTAACTGCACTCACTGGACACAGGGAATATGACTTGAAGGTTCAGCTGAACCTTTGCTCAGGTCAGAAAGTGTGAAAATCTGCAAGCCATGATGAAGCTGGAGGAGCAGGGCTGTCCCTTGGTCCTGCTGCACACCTTCCCCTGCAGACTGGAGGCTGCAAGTCTGCCCTCAGGAAAGGAACTATTCCCAGGAGAAGTGGCCAGCAGCCCACACGTCTCCGAGGGCACAACCACAGCTTCTGCAGAGCTTAGAATGGAGCGTGCCCCTGTGCAGGTGGCTGCCAGAGCACCTGTAGAGCTGCATTTACCTCAGTGTGTGCTAATGCCAGGCCAGGTTCAGTGTTGGGAGCTGTGATGGGATGAGCTCCCAGGACAGCTCTGGGCCTGTGCGAAGCCTGGAGAGTTTGCAAGAGCACAGACACTCACACACGTGCATAGAGGTGCACGCAGGCCACACACAACCAAAATGCCTGCATAGACTGAACCACAACAGCTCCAGCTTAATCCCAAACTGAGAAGAAAGAGCAACTCATCAAATTTAAATTTCAGCCTCTTTCTTTTCTGTGCTTTTGTTTCAGTATTTAGAGCTCCAACTAACAAAGCAACAGAACAATGCCATCTCCTTGGGAAACACATACTCAGCTCCTTCCATCTGCTCCTTCCCCAAGCTCCCTGTATTCTGCAAAGCAGATTGTGCTGTGAAATATTAATACTTTGCTCTTATATCATTATTTCCAACCCTGAATCTCAAGGTTTCTCTCCCTCTGACATTTTTTCTGGGGATCACGGCACTCAATGGGTTATGTTACTGCACACTGTACCACGTCTGAGTGGAGCTTTCATAAAAAGGTGGAAGCAGTCCAGAAGCAGCTTCTAGGGAGCCTTCCATCGGCAGCAGCATTTTATTTAGACAGCAGAGGGGAAATTAGATCCCTGTGCTGCTGATTGGCTTAGGGAGTTGAATCTTCAGCTGTGCAGGAGGAGTTCATTTACACCACAGAAAGATCCCCATGCTGGGCTCCCGCGGGCCCTGGGCACTCGGGGAGCATGGGGAACAAGGATTGTTCAGTCCAAGGGCAGCACCGAGTGCCTCCAAATCACGCTCTGCTTTCGCTCTACATTTCTTTGAATCCGACTCTGTTCTATTTAATCTGGATTTCTGCTCCATCTGGTTTCTGACTAACCATGCCAATTTATTCCATGTGCTTGCTGAAGAAGCTTTTCTTTAGCATGGGAGAGCAGTTAGGACAGAGTACTGTTCAACAAGCCAATTTCAGTCCAGCTCTGAACCCCCTTTCTCCAAGTGTTGGAGCAAATATATCTGTAAGCAGGAATTTCTGGGATTGCAGGTAACTTAGATAAAGAGGAGTGCACAGAAAAGGCAACTCTGAGCCATGGTCTGACCTAGTGCACTTCAGCTTTGGCACCAGTGGTTGCTGTACTGAAGTGCACAGGCTGACAGACAGATGTCTGTGCCCAACAGTGGGGACAGTTTGCTCTTCTCCAAGACTCTGCATCAAGGACAAAGGACATTTGTCTTCTGAGGCCCTACCTGGAGCAGAGATGGTTATCAAGCCCAAACCTACTATGTTTTTAAGGCCACATCTAAACAGAGCTGCAAGGATGATTTCTCAGTGCCATTTCCATATTTCCCTGTATGCATGATAAATTAGCAACAAGCTTGCTCTCTTTCTAGGAAAAGAACATTATGGCTACCAAGGCCTTAATCAAACTTCACATCAGACAATTATACTTCATCTATCTCTGTCCATCTGTCTCTGTTCACTTGGGTTAAGACAGGCAGCACCTAAAAGGTAACCCCCACATCAAAATAAGCTTTTCCCTTCTCAGACTGCTGAGAAAAAGACCAGCAAACACCCAGGAGAAGGGGCACAGCTCCAGAGAGCCCTCCATTCCTGTCCTCCCTGGAGACAGGGAATCCTGAGGCAGAGCTGGAGAGGTTCCCTGGAGTGTGACAGGCCCGTGCCACACAGCAAGGCATCCTGCACCTGGCCAGGCTCCACATTAAACAGAGGCTCTGAAACCAAGGGTGAGGGCTCAGCCCAGCCTGGGACATGCACAGGACTGGCTCAGGTACCACTGGGAGCCAAACCCAGCATCCCCAGGGAGATGATGCCCAGGGGAGCTCATCTGCCACCACCCCTATCTACCAGCTCAGGCACAGACCTGTGGCAAGCCCACTCCTGGCCTGCAGCAGTCACAGTTATGGATGTTTATGTTTTTGCAGCACCATAAGTCACCTTGGAGTGCCTGGCATTAAGCAGGATAATTTAGCAGGCTTTTCCAATGCCTCAGATCCCTCACTGCTGAGGTGTAATGGCCCGAGTCCCTCAATAACCATATTTTTTCTATTCACCTAAGGTCAGAGAGGGCCACTTAACCTTATTATTTCAGAAGGCTCAAACCTTTGACAATTATAAACAGGAGAGTAAAAACAAGAGCTGAATTTGTGTAGTATGTTGCTTATCATTCCTCAGCCTCTGAATTCAAGCAAGAAAGGTGAAGATGGCTCTGACAATAACTTCCTTATATAGGGCCTGGCTTGAATGGGACCTACAGAGCTAATGGTGGGAAAAATTAACACCAAAGGCTGCTCCATGATGTGGATCAAGTGGGTTTGTTTCTACCACTCTTCCAGACTTCACAAACACTCTTCCAAGGCAAAGCTGAGGTAATGTGGTAAGAAGTGTGCAAATATGTTAACAGAGGAGCAGACACAAGATTAATTGCTGTTGGTACATTCTCCATGATCCTGTCCCAAGGGTCCATGACCTGCTGGCAGCAAGTCTTTGCTGTAGACTCCCCTTGCAGATGGCCACAGATCACATATCCCATAACACTTTCTGCTGCAGCCACTTCAGATACTTCCTTGCACAGAAAATTCCCAGTTGCTGGCAACACTTGCACTGCATTTAAACCTGAAAAGGCAGTCACACACACCTCCTGAGCATCCCTGCACTTGTGCTCAGCCAGTGTCCCTCTCCAGGAAAAGGGATCCTGCACAATCCTCACTTGCCAAGGGAGAAACAGTGCAGAAATCCCTTTTCTAAAACAGTTAGCGATAAATGCATTTGGACTGGACCATGCCCAGCTTGTACAAAGGTAAACAGGAAGAAAAAAAATCACTGCTTGATCTACAGGATGAGGAATTTGTAAGATAGGTGATGACAATTCCAAACCTCCAGCTGCAGAGAGGCAGCGCTCAGGTGAGGCAGCACTGGCTGCATCACCACTGCCTGGGCACAACTTCATGAGCTTGCTTTGCACTAAAGAGACAGGCAGAACAAATCCCTTCTTAAATGCAATCCTGCAACCCATTTCAATACCTAATGCTGGAAGATGAAGCTTCCGTCAAGCCAGTCAGGGCTGAAATATTGTTTATTGTACCTGAAAATTAATTTCATACCTTTTGGGGCATCACCAGATTGTTCAATCACTGACTGTGCACATGAACCCGCAAGTTTAGTGGCCAATTTTCTTCAGGCGTGCACTAAAGTGCACCCACGTAGTTAAGATCAAATTCAGCCCATGGTGTTGGAACATTATGGTACATAACTCAACAGAAATGTCAGACCTGCGACCGTTAAAGCATAATATTTACTGTGCACCACCACAAATTTACACAGCACAACACTGCAACCCTTCGTAGGTACACAACGGTCCAGGAAGCCAGAAGAACTAATTTTTCATACATTGGATGAGAAGCTGGAGTGAAGGTTTTCCTCTGGATCAGCCATGGGCCGTCAGTGCAAAGAAGACATCCCAGAGTGTATATTTGCTGTTCACAAATCCAGCAGCAGCTGAATTCAGATGTAGGATACGAGGGCATCCTGACCAGACAGCTACAGCAACCCAGGAGTGCAGCACACGAAAGGACACCACACATACTTGGCCAAAGACTCCCATATTTATTTGTCAGGAACAGACTTGGACTGTCTCCAGTGGTTATAGTGGCAGGTAACCAGGAGGTCATGGTGACTCTGCTGGCTTACAAAGGTCTAGGGAAGAGAGGAGGTCTGACACTCAGCCATAAATCTGTGGTAAACTTACTGACTCCCCACTGTTTCTTCTGGGCAAACATGTTTAAAAGCAGGTGCAAAACTGAGTTTAAAAAATAAATATCAGCTATCAGAGTTCACAGACCACAAATTTACCCTGTTTCTTTTAAAGTAATATAAACACTACAAGTGTTTATTCAGGCTTGCTTGCTCATGTCTATCATGAGAAACATTGGGATATGAGAAATATCAGTGCTGAGGAAAGATGCATCCATGTTTTCAGGGACAACAGACCCACTGCTTTTCTGCCAGAGCCTTCTAGAAAGCCAGTGGGTCAAGGCACTGAAGCCCTCAGTGAAAAGAAGGATCACTTCAGGGCACCTCTGAAAGCCATTACCTCCAGACACAAGCTCAATGCTACCCCTCAAATCACCTCAGTACTGCCAAGATGAGGCTAAATTTCCCCAGAGCAAGCACTTCTGATCCAACAGTCCACCAGGAATGGTGCCACTGCCTGGCTTGAGCAGGCTGATGTACAACCATCCGGTGGCAGTGGCTTTGGGTCACTACAATCCACAACAGTGAGAATGTACATAAATAACACCTGCCCAAATGTGTATTTATACAGAACAAAGTAATAGCTCCATCAGACCTTTACATTCTATCAGCCAAATAATATGAGTTTTTAAAAGCATTTAGTACTTTAACAGGCATTTTAACAGCTCTCATAACTCAACTGCATCTTTGCTGTAAATCACTTGACAGTTGAATACTCCACTATATGATCTAATCCCCTTCAGCATTTCAGAAATGAAGAAAAAAAACCTACCGAGGGTTGTTCAGGAAGGCAAACAACTTTGCTAGGTGCTTATAATGGGAGAAAAATCAGCCAGGCAGAGGCCAGTTAAACTCATATGCCCCACTTTGAGCACAGAGGCCAGTCCTGAAAGGAGCTGGTCCAACATCACAGAGGACAGTCCTGCCAAAGAGCCCAGCCTAGCCCCCAGTGACATCCAGCCCAGCAGGAATATCTCTGAAGGCAGCTGAGAAGAAACAGCCCATGTTTTTCTGTGAGGCTTTCCCAGAGCAACAGCACCATCCAGGGCTGGTCCCAGGGGCTTTTCTCTCCCTGGACTCCCACTGAACACAGGAGCTGGTGGGTCACACAGACCTGAGGCCACCCCAGACACAAAGGACAGCAGATCCTGACCGAGCAGCTCTCAAAACCCTTCCCTGCTGCCAGCCAGGATCAGGGCATTTAGCTTCAACTTGGCACTTGCTGAGGGAGCAGGAACCCACATCCCCTCTGAGGCAAACCGGAATCATCACCTCCCAGCTCAGCAAGGGCAGAGACCAGCTGAGGGGAGGCACGAGACACAGGGAGCAGAAGATGGGAGAACACAGACCCACTGGGCAGCAGGGGTGTCCATACACATGCACACATGTGGGCATGAAACACTACATTTGGAGATCCAGCCTCCATTTCCCCTCACCTCCCTCAGAAGTGGTGGGTCAGATCCTGACAGTTCCCATCCCATCTTCTGCCGCCAGAAGGAAAGCCCCATTCTTGCATTCTCTTACATATTTCAAAGTGCACAGACAGAAGCAGGAGAGGCCATTAAGTCTAGATGCAGGTAGAAAGGAGATCTGTAACAAAGCGGTGTTTAAGAAACACTGTCTCAAATCAGACATTTCACTCTATTTCACTCTGGCTTTATGATCTACTCTGATGAGCTCTTTAAAAAAACAAATACACACAGACTCTTGCTACACACATATATCTCCATCCAGATGAATGCTTTGGTTCACTTAGCAGAAGTTTTTCTTGGCTGTAAAAGATGGCAGGCTAGGGAGACTAAATGAGCGTGGGGAAGAGCCGAGGCAGCTGGATCCCAGCCGTGTGGAGCCTGGACCAGCTCCGCTGAAAACAAGGACCAAGCCAGAGACAACGCAGAGAGACTGACATCATGCAGAGCCCTGCATGGACAACCACAATGACACAGTGGGTGTACCACATTGGCCAAATTTCCCTAAAGAAATGCTTGATGAAGTTCCTGCAGGCTTTGAGTGCCTGCAGGAACTCTTCGCCCTCCAAAGCACGGAATGCCTAAGAGACAAAGATCTCAGCTGTCTCATTTGTTCATACCTTGTGCCTGCAAAAACTTCCCCAGCTCTCCACAGCTGTGCAGAGTCGAATTTGCTGGGCTGGGACCTCTGGCTGGGTCTGCTGCCATGAGCCTGGATGGCAGAGCAGGCACAAGCCTGGCAGTGAGGTGGGGATGACCACGCTGTGTCCCCATGCCTGGCAGTGCTCCTGGGCACTGTCAGACCAGCCACACCATTGTCCATGCACAGCTTTGGTTCACCATGTGCCAAAATAATACAGCCAGCCCCATGCTTGCTAAATCACGAACACCCCTGAAGCCACTGACAAATCCTCCATGCAAACCTTTCTTCTAGGCAGCTTCTGCCCCAATTCTCCCTGCATATCTGAATATAACATGGGCAGAACCTTTCAGGCTGGAGAGCTTGACCCCAAGCCCCAGTAAATCAGATCACCACATCCTGGAGAACCACAGAGAAAAACAACAGAAAAACAAACAAGAGAATCTGCTGGGAGATAACATGGCCCCACAGAAAATCTTCCCCAGCAGGCTTTTTCAGGCAAAGAAAGGAGGTGAAATACTAAAGGGTGGAAGAAGGTAAATTATCAGAGTTGAGACATTTCAAATGACTGCTCCCTGCTGTGTTCAGCAGCTTTTCTTGATGGAGTCACTAATCACTGTAGTTTACTGAATGACCTTGTTGTGGCCATCTCATCTTCAGGGGACCACAAGCTGCAACAATCCCTGGTGCAGGGAAATGCCTTTTGGGCTGTGCTACATCACAGCCATTGAATGCTGACTGCAGACTGTCACGACAGAGCAGAGGAACAGCCCACTTTGGGGTAAAATATCTTCCCAGAGGCATTCACCCTGGCCAGCACATACAGCAAGCTTTGTACTCCAGGCAGAGGTGGAGAGATTGGGGCAGAAATCCTCCTGTACATACATTTAAAATACTGGCTGTCACAAGCACAAAAAATGCTATAGAAAAATTAAATATTTACTTCTTCTGTTTGTTAATATCTTTCATTAGTTACTCAGCTGTAACAGTCATTAAAATGCTGAAAGGGAACTTCATGTAAATTCATCCCAAGCCTGGGAATACTCCTGCATTTGTGAGCAGGCTGCATGCTGCAGCAGAGCTTGGAGCCTCAATTTCCCTACAGGAAAGGCCAAACGTCTGGTTCACTCACAATTTACAAATGATTATTTTTCTAATTAATCATTCATCAAAAAACACAAATAGCAACAGGGCATGAAAGGCAGTGCTGGCGTTAACAGAAGGCAGAGTCAATCCATCACAGTCTCACCCTCAGCTGCTCGCAGGGGAGACCCTCCAGTGCTGTAACTCCACTGGCTGCAGGGAAGGAGCTGGGGAAACACCCTCTGTTCTCCCCACTTACCATAAGGAAAGGGATGGTGTATGTTTCTGTTATGCCAAACCTCATCTGTGTAACTTGGAGCTACAACAGGTCTGTGAAACATATTGGGAGCTAAACATGATGATGGTCTCAAAGAGGCAGCTTGGGATCTCGGGATGAGGAAAGGAGGGGCAAGGCAGCAGTGTGGGAGGAGAGAAACTTCAACAACACAGTGCACCCAGGCTGGAGAGACACAAAAACAACCCTGGGGAAAGAGGCCACAAGAGAGATGGCAGGACAAGGAACAAAATGCCAAAAACCTTCCTGTAGTAGTGACTTGGCTGCAACTAACCCAGCACCTCACGGGGCCACCTGGACCCAGAGGAGGTTGGTCCTCTCAGCCCTTGTGCTCCCAGACCACTGAACTATGACTGCAAGTGCCAACCCACTGACCCCTCTTTTGTCTTAGTTTGGATTAAGGATCTCTGAAACCACAAGCAAATCCTCTGACTATATAATGTGTCTGGATCTCACCTCTGCCAGTGTTCTGAGTTTGACCCTGCGGCCCTCTGTGCTGCTCACTTGCCAAACAGCTCACAGAAGAAGACAACATACCCACACACCTGGAGTTTGAAAACAAACCATAAATGCACAAGATTTTCACTTTTCCACACCAATTCTCTGTTCTCATCATAATTAATCCAGGTTAGATATTTCCTGCACTCCAAGGACAGCTGTTTGAAAGGTGTAACTATTTCCAGGATCCCAGACCTCTCCTTGCTTTTTCTCTGCCTTGCTCAGGCTTCTGGCCAACCTCTTGCCAAGACAACAACTCTTCAAAAGGCAGTATGAACTGGTAAAAGCAGGCAGCAGCATGATATTTCAGCCTTGCTATAGTCTCCTGCTGCTTTTTATTACACTTCACAGGGCTAGGCTTGAACCATATAATCACATTTCAAAGAGACTGGAGTATTGTTGGCAGTTGCTTCATTCTTGACCACTGAGATGGTGAGATCTGTCCTCGCTGCTCTGAGAAAGAGACGATTTCCTCCTTCCAGCTATTAATGAAACAAACTTAAACCCTACAAGACAAAAACAAAGCACTTCCAAGATAACCAGGACTTTTACAGGATTGGTTTTTACTAAAACTGCCAGTGCGGCCTCTCCACATATTGCACAGGGGTGGCAAAGCAAAAGTAGCCCGAAACAGGGAAATTATTCTGGAGACCACAATACCCCATACATCCTAATATACACCATTGTCCAGCACCTCAGACAAAGCAGAGATCTGTCCTGTGAAGAGAGAGCCTTGAGAACAGACATAATGCTAATGAGGTAGGTGGAGAAGAGCCTGGAGCTCTGGGGCTCTAGAGGATTTGTGCTGATGGTGTTACCAGGTTCAGATCAAAGTGGGTTCTCAAAACTGCATGGCCAAACCTTGGACTGTTCTTCACCTGATTCTAACACCCTCAAGAAACTTGCACTGACTCTTTGGCTATGCCAGACACAACAGTGGGCAGGAAGGATGGGTGCCTCCCCCCGAGGGCAGCATCACAGCCAGAACTTGGGAAGCTTTGGATCAAAACCTCACTACACTGTGAGGTCACTGGTGCCTCCATGTTTCAGGTACTCGTGTACAGCACTGGGGCTGAAACGTGTTGAAGGCACTGGGGTGGGAAGGTCTCATGGGAATGAAGGACCACATAAGCTGCTCAGAGAGCAGAGATCAGAGAGCCAGGAAAGGATTTCCTTAGGAGACAAAATAGGAAATTCTGAGTTTATCAACAACACATACAGCACAACACCCAGCAACCTCCCAAGACAGCATTTTACTTATTGGCATGAGCTCAGCAAAGTGGGAGCAGTGACAGTGACTGAAGAGAAGGTGGAGCAGTGGCACACACCTCACTTTGCTCCCATGGTACCGCTGCAAGGGCCCAAATCCACACAGCAGCAGAACCAGCCTTGTAAGACCCTGCTTGTAATTTATTGATAGCACAGGAGGAGCTGCAAGAAGCACAAATTCAGACACAGTGTGAGAAGCAAATATGTGTGCAGCTGTGGAGGACAGCCAGACCAGCTTCCTACAGCCCAGCAACAGGCAAACATGGGCTTCAGACTTGCCATGTGGGAGGAGAGAATCACTCCAGCATTTCTATCCATTGCTGGATAAGTCAAACAAGAAACTCATTCCAGCCACCAGCTTTTCAACACAGAAGTCCTATATTAGCTCATAAGCACTAAATGAGGGCGGAAATCCACATTAACAGAAGCCACTGATAAGAAAGGATCATGAGTTCCAACTTTTTCTGGTGGTTGGCCTCTTCTCTCCAGTACTTGCTTTAGTATTTCTGTGAAGTACCCACTGCAACAACTGTAACTCAATACATTTACAGGAGGTAGAGAACAATTCAGAATGAAGTAGCTTTTGGCCTCAGGTTTGGGGTACTTTTAAAGGTTTTATTACTAGACAGATTTCTCACAGGAAAACTATGACATAAATGACGTGTCTGAGTATTTTTTCTAAGTGAGAGTATTTCCTGCCATTATTTTCTTGTGTTTATGTTCTCTCCAGTGCATCCTATTATAGCAAATCTGTTTGGAAGGGCTCCATTCCTAAAGATGACGCAAGCTCCAAGAATGCCTTCTGCCCAAGCTGTATTCCTAAAGAAACCAGTCGTACCACTCGTGTGCCTCACGATAATCAGATGCACAGGGGCACTACATAAGCAAACTGAGAGCACCAACACACTGCAGACTGGGCTATATATACCCAATTATTTCAGTTTTTGAAGCTACCACTCTTTCTAGCCCATTTAGCAAGATCAGTTTCTGAACAAGATCTGCATTTGCGTAAGAGACACCCCCATCCAAACTCCATGCTCAGGGACAGAGTGCTGAAAACCAAGATGAGTTCTCTATGAACATTTCTAGTGCTCATTCCAGTTCTTCAAAAACACAGCTAACCCACTCCCTGAAGGAGGACATGGTAATCACTCCTACCCTTTATTTTTAGCCTTGCTCTTCCTTCAAAGCCCAGTGAGGTATATGGAGTTTTGCAGTGTGCAAAGAATCCCTGCTCATGATTAACATCTATGTGAATAATAGAGCTTTAATCTGGTTTCAGTCAGTTACCTACTGCTTCAGCAATTTTACATCATGTGGGAGCAAGAGCAGCAAGGGTATCCAGCCAGCTTTCATATAACTCAGAGTAGTACTACAAGGCTTAATTAATTGAGATCACCAGATGAAAAATCTCATCATATATAAATGGTAAAACATCTGCTGATGCTCAGGCAGTCCTGAGATGCGATGCTACATGGAAAGCTCAGATAAAACTCCAAAGAGAAGGGTCTGAGAATCATCTGCCTGTAAGAATTGTGTTCCTCCTGCTCCAGAGTCCCAGCCTCAGCTGGGTGATGGGTCTGAAATGTAACAGCAGGAGCACAAGCAAAGTTCAGTGTTTAATCAGACACCTATTTTCAAGCCAAATATACCAGTAAAAACAGTGTGGACTGAGCTGCTCCTTTTCAAACAGCACAAGTGTGAAGGCAGCTCAGGCAGCAGATTCACCTCTCAGACCATGCACGTGCTTTCTGCCATTGCACAGGTGCTCTTGATGCCACTCGTCCTCGAAACTGCTGAACAGAAGCAGAGAGGGAAATGCAATTCATGCAGGCCACTCTTTGATATGGCTGCAACTCATTCTCCTTCCATATCTATCCTTCCCATATTCAGAGGGGGGCTGAGCTGAAGCCAGCCAAAGCCACTGAGAGAGCAAAGAACCAAGCCTGGCATGTCAAAGGAAATCAAACCCTGCTGCACTGGTTCCTGCTCTCAGCTCAAGTCAAGTGAGAGAAACAGCCAACCATGTGAAGATGCTTTGCAAGGCAGTTTGGTATTTCCCAGGCCTCCTTGGACATAACTGACCCAGAGAAGGTCCCTGGCTGCACCAGCCAGTTCCCCTTGGAGCAGTGACCATCGATCATCCCAAGTCATTCAGCCATGAGTCACAGCTGTGCTCACGCCCTGTTCAGACATCTGCTCTCCCGCTGTCAAGGTTCAGATCCTGCAACAGATCCAGATTCTGCTGGAGTAGGAGGCAGACTGCAAAAGCCATTTTCACCTTGCCCTCCTCATCACGTAAGCCAAGCTCTCTTCTCCACTGTACAAATTCTTACTCACCACCTTTTCTCTTCTACGCCCACATCCTCAGGTGCTGAGTGATAGTGATGGCTCTCTGTGAGGACATTCTGATCCATTTCTGTAAGCCCTGCACAGACTTCTGGCACTCCAGCAGGCACCAAGAGCTCCTGCAGCTCTCACACCATCCTCATGCAGAAATGTCCTAACACCAACAGCATTAAATACCCACAGGGACACAGTGCCAACCCGGGGCACAGCCCCACAGGCTGGCAGTGCCTCCCTGTCTGTGCCACCACAGACACACAGAAACACTGAGACTGGAGAACATTGAGAACATTGAGTACAACCATTCCCCCAGCACTGCCAAGGCCATCCCTGACCCATGTCCACAAGTGCCACATCTACACATCTGTTAAATCCCTCCAGGGATGGGGACTTCACCACTGCCCTGGGCAGCTGTGCCAGGGCTGGACAACACTTTTGGACCATCTTGACCCCTTGCACTCACCTGCCTGTTCACAGCACTACTGCCAAACACCACTTCCCACACTGGTGGAACGTGGCTCCCAATTAAATCCAGGCAAACCTTTCTAGAGACTGGGCTGGCTGACATACCTCTATCTGCTCTCCAGTTCACAATATAAACGTGATACTGATTTTTTTTCCCCCCAAGTATATATTTAGGCATAATATATTTTAATGGCAAAAAGATGCTTTGTTCCATAGGGGATGTGTGTGTGTATTTGATTCCTGTGCTTCAAACAGATCCAGGAATGGAATTTCATACTTTATAAAATTAGGAACAGATGCTGTGGACTGTTTAAACCAGCAGAGAAAATAATAAGAGGAACACTCCAAGGAAGGTGACATGAAAAAAATGCTGAACATTGCAGGAAAATGAAAATACAATAATGACTGTCGGACTTCTGGGACACACAGGTCCATGCCACAAATCCCTCAGGAAAGACAGCTCCCAGCTCAGACACATTCAAGTTTCTTCTACATGAGCTAGAGAGAGAAAAGTAATAGATAACAGCAGCTGAATATAGAGCACATTTATCTTATAGTACAACAGAGATGCAGTTCACCTCAGAATATAAATCACAGCACATGCAAAGAGAAATCCCTTCCTTTACTATTAAGTTTACCTCAAAATATTAAAACCAATGAAAGGTTGAGTTATGTTTGGCTGCTGCTTTTCTCTTTACTCCTTTCTGGAAGGTCCCTTGGCTGGGACAGTGGGGTTTCCTGGGAAGCCAAGGCACCACCAGGCTGCCAGCACTGCACCAGGCATTTATATATTTGTTCAGTGTTCTGTATTTCCATTCCAGCTTTCAGAAGTGGTGGAAACTTCTCCCGTTGGCTTTCAGTGCTCTGTTTATTATCACAAGGTTTGTATCTGGGGCTGAACCCAAGCCAGCATCCTTTTGGAAATGAACTGGTTCAGAATGAATGCCTGCATCTCTCTCTCCCATACTGACTCGGGGGATACCTCACCTGGAAGGAGAGGTACCACGTTTCCATAAGGAAAGGCACTCCTCAGAGTGTCAGCAGTGCTTCCAGCCCCTCTCTTCAGCTCCATACAGCACTGCATGGTGCCACTGGCACTCCCACCCCCATTTTGCAGACCGTTATGCTGAGGTATGGAGGACTTGAAGCAACTTTTGCCTCTGGTCACAGAAATAAGGGCAAGAACAGGACTGGAATTCAGAGCCTGAGCTCAGATCCTGCCTCACACTTCCTGCACACAGAAGAACCCGTATTGGACTTGCAGATCACACATTTGCATTGCAAAGTGAGGTGCAGTGCATAAATGCCTGTATGTACAAGCAGATGTGTATTCAGTAGGCAGATCTTTGGAAATTCACCACATAACATTCTGTCTACAAGTCAAAAGCCATCTCCAATTGCTAAAACTTAAATCAAAACACAAGTTGCTACAATTCATAAGGAGCTTAATATTTATTACCATGTATTGCAAGCGTGCAGCTATGTAGAAAGACTCCCTTACTGTCTCTAGTGATTATTCAAGGGACTGGGAAAAGAAAGAATAGCCTTTGATAGCAACAAAAAAAAAAGCAAGTGTGGAGAAAGCAATGTATTAAATCCTTTTCACAGCCAAGAGGCCAATGAAAATGCTATATATTTATAAAGGAAATGAAAACCTGTCAGGGACAAAATGAACTGAATAACAGAGCTTGGGCTGAATAAAGATAAGCAAGAACTCAGGAACCAAAAACACCACCAGGGTGGAAAATTCAGCATGCTCTGCATGCCTGGGAAGAGGGCTCTGAATGGATGTACAGCCCATTTGGATACAAGACAGAAAGGAGTCCCCAGCTACTCCCTTCTTCTGACAATCTGCGGGCAAAGTGAGATCAGCAGATGTGTTGTTCACAGCAGGGATAATTCTGAAATAACTGGAGCATCTTCTGAGCCTTCCCTGTGTAGGGATCCGGGGGGACGAGCACCCTGCAGTTCCCCAGGGCAGGGGGTGCTCAGGACACTCCACCAGTGTCTGCAGAGCAGCAGCTCAAGAGACACAATGGCCTGGTCTGCCAATGTTGGAGTGAGCTCTGGTTCACAGCCTGGATTTGTCCCCATCCCTCTGCTGAGCCCTCCAGGGCCTCCATGGCTACAGCAGCTTTGGGCAGCAGGAGGCTGCAGGGGCAAACAGCAGCTCCCAGCCCACAGAGAAGATAAAGCCTTCAGGATGCAGAGATAGAAATCCTCTAATTTGCCACAGAAAAACAGCCCACAGGCTGAAGATCTGGCCTGTACAGGCTGCTCTGAATTCTAATTCCACAACTGGAAGAGCTGGCCCATCATATTTCTAAATTCTTCATGTTAAAAGACTACCTGAAAAAATTACTGGGAAATGTAACAATTCATGAAAACTCACAAAAATATAATGGTTATAAATCCTATTTTAATAGAAACAAGGCTTTTTAGTGTGCAGATGACTTGGATTCAATTCCTGATATTAAATAATTCAGCTTTATGCATCTAATTGCAGGAAGTTTCTGTGATTTTGAAAATAAACATCATAAGTATTTCATAATTCAGATACTTAATTACTATTACCATATTGATTGCAGGAAATAGGATTAACCACACATTATATATTGTCAGAGGATAATGTCAACAATCTTGAAGTGAAGGCTACCAATGAATTAGCTGGCTGTACTTCATTAAAAAGAAAGTACAAACTGTGGCCATCAGGAAGGAGAATTCCCAATAAACTGCCAAGTTCATCATTCCACTGGGACTTCCCAGTAAATCCAGGAGGGGAGTAGAAACTGTGTAAACATGCAAAATTAAACTCACGCTCAGCAGGAAGAAAGTTGGAAGGTCTTTATCTCTTGAAGCTTTCCTTTCTTAGATGATTAATTGGAGCAGTCATTAAATAGGTCCCCAAAATGAGTCCTACAAAGAACAATAATAACTCTCCTTCCCCCACCGGTTCCTACAGAGAGGTTTGGGAACCAGCAGGAGGGATCTGCCTGAAGATATTCCCAAAGGACACCTGAGGGTGGCACGGCCTGTGCAGCTCACCAGGTCACCTTCTCCTCCTCCCTGTGACCAGGCTCTGCTGCTGGGGCAGATCAGTCACAAAGGCAGAAGTTGCTCAGCATTTACACTGAATTCACCCAGGGCTCTGCCCCGTCCCCCTTCCAGTAGTCTCACATAGGATGGGACAGGGGATATGGTTCAGGAAAGTTTCGTGAAACACCAACAAGCATTTCCTACCAAATAAAGCTCTCCAGAGCAGCTGGTTTCAGCCCCTGCACAGCCATAGCCACCTGCACTGTGCTAACCCCCCCCCAAGATACCATGGAGTGCAGCCTGGAGAGCCCTCTCCAGCTCTCAGCACAGACACTCTGTATCTCAGATGGAAGCAGCACAGATTAAGTTGTGCATTCATGAAAAGTGTTGGTCTCCAATCTGAAAAGATGCTTTTAAAACCAAACAACACAACAATGCACTGGGATTGCATCCTCCTCACCACAGTCCGCAGTTACTTCTCCTTAAAACAACAGAAGAGAAAGGGCATAACATGAAAACAGCAGAGGCCTTTCCCTTGTACATGGAAAGCAGACTGAGAATCTCCACAGAGGCACTTAAGCACCTCTTGCTGTATAGAACACCATGCTCTGATACGCCTGTTATTTGCTTTTCATCTTCTCAAGGATTCCACAAATCCTCGAGTGTGCTGGGAGCTGTTGGACAGATCCTGCACGGGAAGGTGGCAGTGATGGAGGGAGGGAGCCTGGCAGAATTTCACTGGTCTGCACAGGCAGGGATGGCCACTCTGACCACTGCATCTCCAGGCATCTCAAACACAGCTTTCAGCAGCCCTGCCTCACTCTTTTCTCCTCACCAGAGGAACAGGAAAACACAAAACCTCCCCCACCCCGATTCAGAGCAAAGGCACCAACCCCCGTGCCACCCACCCACAGACAAGGGAGCCCCCTCAGGGCAGCTCTGCGAGCTGGGAGCAGCTTTGCAAAGGAAATTTCTCAATGCCTTTTGGCCTCGAGAGCAGAATAAATCCCTTCAACCCTAACTAGCATCCAAATTAGCAGCCAAAGGAATGCCAATGGATGTCCCCAGAGGAATTGGCTCTGGCAGAAGGAATTAGCACTTTGATCCTCCTCTCTGGACAGTGGAGCAGCACTCATTTGCACTCACAGCCTCACAGTTATAGTGCAGGACCCAACACACGAGTTTCTCCTCGAGGGGACAGCCCCTGACAATGTGTTAAGGCCACCTGCCTCATGCATGGCTAATGCTGCATTTCCCAGTGATTTGTCCAGGATCTCCCACCATGGCTTCACACCTGGCTCCAGCCCCTACAGAAATACTGGTTCATTCAGAGCTCACCCTAACCAAAATCAGCATTCACTACACCATGTGCAGTTTTTGCTTTGGCTCCTTCCATGACAAGGTGGGACTACAGGCAAGTGATTTTCACCTTTCAAATGTAGAGAAGCCCTGCCTGGTTCCCACGGTTGGCATCACTGGTACAGCCTGAGGCTGCTGCTGGGCATTTCCCACAGCCTAAAACAGGTAGAGACTCCAGAGAACAGTGTTCCACAGCAGCCTTACACAAGGATTTAGGAGCTAGGACACCAGGATTTGCATCCTCATCTCCCTCAGAGACAGGGCAGGAAAGCAGAGCTGGACTCTTGTGAGGCTGGCAAATGTCTTTGAATCCCCCCATGTGCACCCTGAGAGGTCGATTACTGCAACATTTGCACATGCAAATACCTCAGAGCAAGTTTCTCAGATTGACTTTTACCAGATTGATCCAGGGCCCAAAGGCACCAAACTCAGGCTTTAGCAAGCGAGAGCTGTGGCCTGATTTCCAGCAATGCCTGGTGCACACAGCAGCAGGTAACAAGAGACAACTCCTGGCACTGCCATGGAAAACTCTGCTCATTATCTTTGTAATTCTGTATTACATGATTCAGCTACACAAAATCTCCCATCAGATGTGACAGAAAGAGAAACTGCTGTATTTACACAGAGCAGCACATAGCACATGCTTGTGTGTGTGCGTGTGTACACACCCTCCTTATGTTTTTCCAGGATGCTACAGGAATCAAAATCCATCTATATTTGAGTCAGATAACCCTCAAAGATTTTCTTGAAAATCCCTCAATTTTTCATTCCCTCAACGTTGCAAGCTTAACCAAATATCCTTAAACTGAAACACAAATGAACGCCAATGACTGCCCCAACTCCACCTAATCTAGACATTAGGAACATTTATAAATTCATTGCCAATACTAGGAGGCTTCCCCTGCCCTCTCAGAAACCCAGCAAACCGTGGCCAGCTGCTCAAAGTACCACAAATCTTGGTAACTGTGAGCCATATGAAGTTCTAAAAGCAATGCCAGGAGTAGGTGCTGAAGGCAAACAGAGGCAGCCCTCTGCAGCTGCCCTCGCACCAGGAGAAATTCCCATGTTCTGAAGTGATGGCAGACACTCCTCGTGCTCCACTTTGGAAAGCACAATGAGACTCAGAGAGCAAAATACTTTATGGCACATTCAAAGCCCAAATAATAGTGCTGAACTGGAGGTAAGTGCACTTGAACAGAAGTACTTCCAAGAGGACCCAACAGCAGGAGATTTCATGGCACGTTTCCAGCAAATCCAGCTGAGGTTTTGGACCTTGCACAGCCAGCACTTCACTTAAGTAATTTCTTGGCATTTTCTGTGTGATAGAGGCCATCAACATAAAGACTATTTTCCCCAATGCCAGTTCATACAGGAGCACCAGCAAAATACACAAGGTGCCACCAAAAACCCAAGGAGCTCTCCCACATCAGGCAAGGAGCCTCTTTCCCCACAGAAATCCCACAGACTGGGGGCCTGACACCACAGTTCCCACACTGGCAACACCAGCCACCTCAAAAACAGGTCCCTAAGAAGTTAAATTTAGATACAAACTCTCAGTTCCACTTTTGTGACACTTTTGTGATGACTCAAACAGGGCTGAGAGTTTAGATCACGACTTGGCTGGTTTTTGAAAGGAGGACACCAAGGTGCAGCCCAGCTCTGCAGTCATTTCAGCCAGCACGTCTGCCTGCAATACCAAATGTTAAAATACTTCTGGCAAAACAGGTAAACTATCAGGACTGGATCACGTCCACACCCTGAAGCCCTAGTGCCTCATCAGGCAGCAGGAGGAGGAGGAGGAGGTCAGGCCTGGGCAGAAGGAGCTGCAGATCTCCCAGCACATCCCAGCCCTCCAAGACACGGCTCCGTGCACCCCGTGCCCCAGTTCTCTGCTAATACAACACCCCAGAAAGTCATGGCAAACCGTAAACATGCAAGGTCAGATTTCCTGATAAGACAAGGAAAACCACAGTTCCTGACATCTCACATTTCCAAAAATCCCATGGCAGGTTTCCTTGTTGGAGGTGACCTGACCCCCATCAGGCTCCAGCACAGGAAAACAGCTTTTCTTCTGCCCAGACCAAACAGCTCCAACTGCTCCATCCCCACAGGAGTCTGGCACTTTGGAGATTTAACAACTTCTGGCTTTGCAGAAGAGCCATCGTGGGGTGAACACCAAGGAGGTGAGCACGGCACAGCTTTAGGAGGTGCCCACAGCAGCTGGCCCCAAGCCTTTATTTTGCTTTCAGCATTTGATGCTCATTTTGCAACAAAATCCCAGTCAGTCTGTAAGAAAAACCAGGTGATTAAGGAGTGGCAAAAGCTCATAATTATCAGTCTACAGCCACCAGTCAGCATCCCTGATTAGAGAAGAGGGAAGAGTTCCTCTTCCCTGATAACAGGGTGACCCCCACAGTAAAGGTGTCCATGCCTTTGGTACCTCCTGGCTGCAGCTGCTGTGCCGCCATCACTCCTTCACTCTGTCTGTCACCGTGTCTGTCATCTCTTCACTCTGCCCATCACCTTTTCACTGTGTCCATCCCTGATCCAGGGGCAGCTCGGAGTGTGGCAGACTTGGCACAGCCAAGGCAGGAGAGGCACCCAGGACAAAGGACAAACCCATCCCTCGTGCCTCCCCGCTGCACTGCCACCCTCCCTGGGGACAATCCACAGCACTGGCCCTCAGTGGAAGCAGAGCACCAAGAGTGTTCTGTGCTGCCCTGTCCTCACAATGGAGGGAGGTGTGGAACCTCCTGGAATGTGCTGCCCGCTTAGGAACCTCTCACCCAAACAGAGGCACCTGGGGCCACCCCCCCCAGGAGGCCACTCGCCTCAAGTTTACAGTGAGCTACTTAGAGAACCACAGCACACTCTCCACGGTTAATGTAAAATATTAATGTCTCATTTGTTCAACAATTTTGTGGAAATTAAAACTTTTAGGTTAATCATATACTGAACAATTTTAATTAAAGCAGTTATAAAACAATTAATCCACGAGAGCAGGCTTGGATCCTTGCCAGCCTTATTGGTTTAATACATGTAGGCAAAGCTTATTTCTCCCCGTGTTTGACTTAATGAATGCTAATAAGTGACACAAAATATGCATGCAGCGCTCCTAATATAGTTAGTCCATCTGGTTTCACTTGCATTTTGTATTTGTCATTTTGCTTTGATAGAGGAATTGAAAATGAATTCTCTGTGCTAGAAATTAGAAGAACTTTGTACCCTGCTTAATTTAAAATAATTTTTGCAAACCTTTGGGGGGGAAGAGAGACAGCAGTTGAGTACAGCACATTAGCCAGCTATCTTTTAGGTTGTTCCAAGGTTGGAAAAGAGCACAAGACAGAAATATAAGACTGTGTCACAGCACGAAGGAACAAACAATGTGTGCTCAGCTTTTTTTTCCACCAGTATTTCAAAAGATGTTTTTTGCTTGAATAGATGGTAATATAAAGGCAGGGGATAAAATATGATTTTAAGCATCTGAGACAAATCCTCTACTATTCCAATTTGTTCTGCATTACAACTTGTTTGATCCGTTTGGGGATGTACTTGTTTGCCAAAGCAAGCAGAGCTCAACCTCTTTGTTGAATATTTAATCTATGCCAAAAATTTTTACCTTTTAGCACTTCTGTTTGAGATACGCAGTCATGTTACTTCCAGTAATGCTCTGGACCATCACAGCTGGATGCAACCACTCAACCTTGCCAAGTAAAAGCCATGGGCAAAGGCCCTGCAGAGCTGAACTCCTCTGCCTGCAGCCTTAACCACCCTGTGAGGAGCCTGATCTCTCCCAGGGATGTGCCAAAAATGAAAAATGGGCTCTTCTTTGCCTAAAATCCAGAAAACACAACTCATGTCACTCTGAGATCACGCATGATATGTGACAGCTATGAGAAGTGGCCTCTATGGAGATTCTAGTTCCCAACACAACCCAGCAACCCCTTGCAGTCCCTTCAGAGGGCCCCAGTTGCCTCTGAGGAGACAATGAGGGTCCTTCCATTAATACCACTGGGGTCTGCAGCAGCTCTTGAGCTCTAGAAACATCCCCTTAAAACCAGAGTGACACAGCAGGAGGCACAGCTGCCCCTGCTTAAACTGTGCCGTTTCCTTCTCCCCTGCCTAAGGTCACTTCCCATTTCTGCTGCTGAGATGTCCCAAATGGTGACAACAGGGAGCCTGTTAGTGCTGAAAAACTAGCTCTGTTCCCAGGGGACCCGTGTGCCAAATTCAGTCACATCAGGACACGCAGGATGAGGGGAGCCATGTGTGTGTATGTCTTGAAAAGGGCATGAAGGACAGGAGGGCAGAAGAGGAAAGCACCACTGACCACCCACTGACCACCAGGATCCTCATTGAACCCTCAGGGTGATGAAGGGGAAAGCTTCCATTCTCCCAGTGCTTCAGAACTGCAAAAAGTGACAATAAATCTGTGCACCTACCAGTGGCTTTATCTGCTTAACCCAGTAACTGGTTTATGGGCCACCCTTGGGCTCACCTTGATCTACAATTTCTGCTCCTCACACTGCTCCTCACTGATATCACAGGAAAGGTGCTCTGACTACTGCAGGAAGGAAATGTGGGCACACAGCCTGTGCTCCACACTCATCCCACTCATGACCTGCCCAGTCCTGCAGCATTTAGCCATGGATGACCTGAAGGCAGCAACACCTGGACACCTCCATGGTAGAAGATGAAGCCTCAGTCCAAGTTAAATTTCTGCCCTCTCATTAAAAATGCCAGCTCAGCAAGGCAGCACAAGAGGAAGATGGAATGTAGGGACTGCAAGGAAAAGACAAGGAGGAGGTGAAACAAATGGGAACAGCTTCAGGCACATGAATAACTGCCTTACAATGAACTTGCTCACTGTTACTGAGCAAAATTTGGAAACTTGTGTGTGAAATGCAGCCCTCTGAGAGCCCAGGGTACTGTGGTACCAGGGCTCAGAGCCCATTAATTTGTCAGCCTGGTTAACCCCTCCTGCAGTGTGAGAAGAGGGGCTGAGCCTCCCTGTGTCTACACCCCACTGCAGATCCCCAGGCCTGGGAGCTCTGCACAGTTTGCCAGCTCAGACCTTAGTCACAGTTTATCCCGCAGCAGTGTCTTCAATGATGATATTGCACTTTTCTGCCAGAAAGGTCCCAAAATAGCTCACAAATTACACGCAAGCTGCTGGAGCCCATGGTGTGGCAGCTTCTGGTGGTGAAGGCAGAGAAGCTGGGGCCCCAGCTGAGGTGATGCTCCAGAAGGTACCACAGAACTCTGGGTGATGCCCCAGCAGGTACCACAGAACC
>JAHLSL010000264.1:1959932-2000505 GCA_025920805.1 Petroica traversi
CCACAGAACCCTGGGTGATGCCCCAGCAGGTACCACAGAACCCTGGGTAATGCCCCAGCAGGTACCACAGAACCCTGGGTGATGTCCCAGCAGGTACCACAGAACTCTGGGAGGAGAAGCTGTCACAAAGCAGCACCTCCTGTGCACATCCTCCCTGGCACCGTGGGGCTGATGTTCCTGGTGGTAACACGAGACCAATGGGCTGATTCTGGGCTGATTCTGTGCAGAGTCTGAGCAGGAAGGGAGACCCAGCACCAAAATGAAATTAAAACAGAGCGCCTGGGTCACCTCTGTGTCCCTAGAACTGAGAGTTTGCCAACAAGCTCTTTGTAAGTGCTAAATACCTTCTCTGTGTGTCACTTAGAAAAAAAGAGATGTGGACCCGGCAGAGCAGCTTTGCTTTTTAAAATTTTTTTAAAGTGTTTAAACATCCTACAAACACTGTTTAGGGAAGTCAGCAGGAGGTCAAATAGAAGCCTTGTGTCTCAGTGGATAACAATCCTTCTGTGAAATCATTCCAGCACGAATCAAGTCACTCTTACATCTCCCTCTCCACCTTTTTTTTCTTTCATTTTAAAGGCATTTTAGCAAAGCTCACTTTGAAGTTTAAACCTTCTGCAACAACACTGCTTGCCAACAAGATAAAATATTTAGTACTGCTATATACTAAAATCATATCTCTAACAATACCTTCCACGCCTGACATAGCACAAAAGTTAATTCAGCCAACAAAGCAATGCTTGCATTTTGTGTCTTGAGAATAAGCAATTTATCTTTTTTGTATATATAAATTACATACACTATTGTGCCATTTAAACGTAAAGCCTCCTGTTGTTAAATAGAGAATAGAAAGATCTTTAAACACAGACAAAAAGATCAGAATTCTAGAAAGAGCTGTGACAAATGGAGGATAATGTTACTAGCCCAGCAAAATAAATGTGAAAACCATGATGCTCCTCAGCAAATTCTCCCTGCTGACACGAGCCCTTCATCTCCTCTGGTTGGTTGGGGCTGCCTCCCTCTCTCGGAGGGTCCCTGAACAGCTGATGGGAAGCACTCGCCATCATGGATTAAGGGCTTCAATGGGAAAACAAAACAACTGCAGGTGAGCACCAGCAGTGACCACAGCCTGTGTCACACCTCCTGCACCACTGCCGCTGAGCAGGCACGTGCAGGATTAGCCAAGAGAGGCTCCCCCTGCAAAGAGATGTGCTCCAGGAAAGGTGCAAGAGCTAGGGAGGAGAAGGGACACTCATCCTGCAATCTGACCTTCTGGGTTTGTTGTTTGAAAAAACAATGGAAATGTTGCAATGTCCGCAGTGCTGTGTTGGCAAGGTTGTTTCTCAGATTTTCTCCACTAGTGGTCTTGCCTTCTTTAGTCACCTCTTAAAAACAAACTTAAAGAACCAATAACTACCTTCCCCCAACAAAAATCGTACCATCTGTTTCCATTTCAGCCCTTGCTTTTATAAGCTGCTCTTTACCATGCAAAGAGGCATCACCTCAGTGCCTCACGTATCACGTCCCCTCTCCCAGCATAATTCAGTGCATTTTACTCTTTCACATAAAATTAGCAGAAACAGTCCCAAAACGTCTGTCTTTTCTCATCTCTTTGCTGTACCTAGAGCTGACAAACTCCTCTCCAAGCAATTCAATTCCCCTCTCACATATGCTCAGCACACATGCACTCAGTAATGCCATCTCTACAGAACTGGCTTGGGGCTCCCAATCTCAAAAAAAAGGCAATCTAATTTAAAGCAAACACATAAATTCCTTTTCCATCCCTTTTGCCTCCACAGGGTGCAAACCACAACACTGCCAGTGTGAATCACCCCCAGTCCCCAAGCCCATCTCTGGAGACCTGTCCCACCCCTGGACACGGCTCTGTCCACTGGTCCATGGTGCCAGCTGGGCACAGATTTGCCTTCCCATCCTTGTGCTCCCCCACCTGGCCTTGCCTCACTCTTGTTCCATTCAAATACTGCCTTCGACTTCCACATTCATCTCTCCCAGCCTTCCAGCCAGGAGCTTTAAACATGTTTCACATCCTCCCCTGCACTCTGGTGTCTCTGCCATTGCTGCCTGGAGCCAAACCCTTCCCAGCAGCCCCACACCAGCAGACTGGATGAGGCCCCACTGGAAGCATGGGGCGGAAAACATCACAGCTGGGGGCTTTTTACAATGTGAGCCAAACAAAACCCAGACACTGCCAAATAACTGTTACCTGCAGCTTAAATAACTGCTTTTTGTAGGTTTATTATTTTTTAAACAATAGTTTGTGTGTACACATCCATATATGTGTTTTTTTAAGGTACAGAGAGGATTTTCATGTCAGTGATTTTATTTTGCTTTTCTTTGAAATTAAGAGCATAATTCACCAAGTGCAAACTTCTGCTTGGAACAAGCATTTCTAAAAATTCATCCTCTGCTTTCCCATTTAGAATTACACCACAGCAAGAGCCTCGATCTTTATCTCACTTACACGTGATGTACTTCTCAAGGCAGAAGCAGAAATACCACTAATTTATTCTAGAATAAATGCTGCATTTGTATTCATGACATTAAGATCAATGGCACAGAATCAAGCCCTCCTAACTGAGGTCCAACACCAGGACAGCAGGACCTGTCATAAGCTGGTCTAAGCAAGTATTCAGGCAGAACCTCCAGGTCACTGTTTCCTCCCTGCCTTGTACAACTGCTGCTGTACTATTTTTTTAAGAAACCTGGCTCAGGGATCTGACAGCCACCAGATCAACCTGATGGGCAAGGCAAGAAGCAGGATTCAGCCACCACAGGAGGCAGAGAAAGGTGGAGAGAAACTTGCCCACCTTGAAGTCAATTGATGCCATGATGATTTTTTGCCTTTTCTTTTATGTACCTTTTATATAGCGTTTATGTACCCTCAGTGCTCTTAGCATGCATACTTGCAATTGCTTAATTTTGATTACTCAGTGTAGTCCTGCTATTCTGTTAGGCCAGGAGCCCAAATATCCTGGAGGCCTCACAGCTGGAGGCCCGAAAGCCCTGCACTATCCTGAGGACCCAAGGCCCTCTCTAGAATACATCCTCTAAACTACAGATTCGGCCCACCCGGGGTGGGGGGGTGGGGAATTCCACAGTATTCATTCAAGACCCCCACTGGAGCATCTTCGTTAGAAATGCTAATTTGTAAGGTGTATAAAACTGTGTACATGATCTATTGTGTGTGCGTTTCAGTGCGTTCCACCCTGGAGAGTGGTGCACTATAAGGATCCTTATTAAATACCAAGATAAAAACCCTTTATCCCTTAACCAAATCTAGCTCTTAATTTTAGGAGCAAGGAAAAGGCCTCACAATGCCACTGAGTCCCTGGGAGAGCACCCCAGAGCCCTGGGGAGCAGTGCTGCCCACAGCAGCACCCTCCTGCATCCCCCGCGGCAGCCAGGAAACGTGACTGAGAGATGGAGCTCTGCAAAATGATCTATGAGAAGGAATCAAATAACAGTAATAAAAAAGCACTCCACCTGTGGGTGATCATACTTTTTAAGATGGATTAACAAAATGACTGCTTATTTATTGAAAATAATGAATAGCCTAGTGCTTTTAGATCAGAAAGGGATGCAGGGGGGAAAGCTGCTGCAGCAGGGTTTTAAATAAACTGAAAACTTATGGCGATGGCATGCATCACAGCCAGGAGGGAAACGGGGACTTTGGGGAACATGACTAATGGCAGCTCCTGGAAAGCACACCAGGACTATAAGCAAGGCCAGTAAAAGAGTCAAATGGAGAGAAAGGGAAACATAGAAAGAAAATGTAGGTTTGCTCAGCCTGGCTCAAGATTGATGCCTCAAACCAGAATTTCAAAGAATTCTGAAACAAAGGGAAGGAAATGCCACCTCTGAAGTAACCCTTGCATCAGGTTCTGTCTTGTGTCTCTGGACTCTGGCCAAGCCCACGTGCATGAGCATCTCTATTAATACATGAGCTACAGCAGAGACTGTCTAAAGGGAAGAGCAAAACTCAGCCTCCAGGGTCTATCAGTCTGACTCCCAACAGGTCAGCACTAAGCCCTCAGAGCACTAAGCCCTCAGATTTCCAGCTCTGGATATTTTCCCTTCTTACTAGAGTCTTTAACACCTAAATTTTAAAAGCATCTTTCATCAGCACCTATGAGTGATGTAGGCAAGGGCTCTTTGTATTATAGAGCAGGGCAGAGAAAGCAAGGGTTTCAGGGATTTCAAGGATTTCTGGGTCTAAATTGCCCCCCTGTACCATGGGCTGTCTTTGGTACACCTTGTCTAGAGATCTTCAGGGTGCTTTGCCACAAGGAACCTCAGGAGTGAGGATTTAGGCCAAATTCAGCTGTTCTTAACATGACAGCACAAGACCAAGTTCCCTGCCAGCAGAGAAACTGAACCCGAGTTCTCCTGTTGTTTCTGCACATTACACATCCCCCTCCACCAAAAAAAAACATTACATCCATCCCTGATATTTCACAAATGGTGAAACACAGATATCAGCAAAGGTTTCGCTAGGATTTTAATGCCAATAACCAGAAAAGCAGTGCAACACCACAAAAGTAAAAATGCCTTTTAGAGATGAATGCTGTAAATCCAAATTTAACTTAACGCTTTTCTTGGGATTTCATTAAGCAGCAGCAAGAAACAGGCAAAGCGAGGGTAACACTTCACCAGGACCTTCATGACAATGGGATTAGGAACACCCCAAAGGTAACACAGCAGCACCACAGACTCATTTTTTTTCAGCACTTTGTAAAACAGAGGTGTAAGCAAAAAGTGGGGTCATTCAGGACAAGGTGATCTCCAGCATACATGGGGGAAAAGTAAAATTCTTCCCTCTGGATTAGCCTTCTTCCCAACTGTACCCAGTGAATCATGGAAGCAGATTAGTTCTGGGTGTTCATTCCAAACATAATCCCCTCACCCCAGTGCTGTTGCCTTCATGGTGCCAATTCACTGAAACAGAAGATCCTCTCATGGCTCATCTCAATTCCTGAGTGATGGCTGATAAAAAACAGGACCTTGTTCAAATTTCAGCTACCACAGTGCAGAAGCACAAGTACTTTACTTTGACTAAAGTTTTTGCTAAACAAAAACTACCTCAAGAACTTACTAATTCCTTTTAAACTAAAAAATGCACATTCTTGGTTTTTCTGCCTGTCACATTTCTAGTTGGACATCCAGGACTTGAACAGCACTAAACAAAAAAAAATATACTGCTCCTGACAGCTCATTCCTATACAGGGAAAAGCTGGATGAAAACTGAAACTCAGCATCCAAGCTTTTAAGAAACTAACCTGGCAGATTGCATGCAAACTTCCTTGGCAAACACAAACAACAGGAGCTGAATAATACATAAAAATATATATTGACAGAATTGCTTCTGTGCACACCACTTTCAACGTATATGATGGAAGCACCAGAGAATCTTTGTGGAAAGCCAGCACTGACTCGGCTTGAAAGGCACCTTAACAAACAAAGAAAGTACATTAAAAAAATGCAGTGCTAAGACATTATCAAAACATGCATTATAGCTTGTGAAAGCCCTCTGCTAGTGAGTGTGTCTGCAGAGGACTGTGCAGAGCATTGATCTGTCTGTGTTCCGGGTGCTTTTCGGGTGATGCCTGACCGGAGTTTACAAGGGCAAGCTCAGAGGTCCCCGTTGTTTATTTCTCTGCAGTCTTTTACTTGTCACTGATAATAGTTTTCAAGCCATCCAGCCTGGGAGGATGCAGACAGGGGTTAGCCAGGGGTGAAAGGTCAAAGCAATAATGTGCCGACAAGGGTCAGAAATATTTATCTGCACCAAAATGGTTCTGGATAATCAAATAGTTGAAAATTAGTTTTTGTGACAGGGCTCATATTATTTGGCTGTTTTCCTTACACAACACAAATAAAGAGCAGGGCCTGTCTCCAAAGGGGAGGACACTCCAGCATGTGTCTGTCTCACCTGCATCATGGAGAGTTTGACAATCCTGCTGTGGCATTATCAGCCTGCTCCTGCCACCTTGCAAAGAGCCCCTGCCTGGCCCCGGCCCTTCCCAGCTCGTTGTGGGCTGCAGCCAGAGGCTTTGGGGACAGGGAGCAGCTATTCTCAGGCATCAAACATCCTGATGATGAAGTCACTGAGCTCCCACACCTCTGGCAAGCGGTACAGGGGGAAGATCAGACAACCAGCTAACAATAAATACTGAAAACAAGATTGCTTCTGTGCTGGCTGAGAGCTAAAATCTTCTGGACAGATAAAATCACTCACAAAAATACACCTGAGTGTGAGCCCTTCTGCAGATCAGCAGGCACACCAGCACTTGTTATTCTCCATCTCCTTCTCACTCTGCCAGCTGTTTTTCACTTCATGTTTACTGGTAGTGCAGTAGAGCATCAGCCCCCTGGATTTCAGTAAAGTATTTACTCACTCTGAAATGGGAAAACATTGCTCTTGTTAAAAATTTCCATCAGACTGAAGCAGATCTGCTCCTCAGATAATATAATGACACTGAGGTCCTCAAGAGTACCCCCTCCAAAGCTAATAAAGTGAAAACAAATCCAGTTACATCAGGTTAATTTAAAGAACTTCTCTTTTTTAAATGTACATGGAGAGAAAATGGAAGAAACCTCCTAAATTAATTCCAGCATTATAAATTCGATTTAGCAAGTGCAGTGTGCACCACTGTGACAGCAATAACAATACAGCAATGTTTTAAGCAGAGAAAATAAATTATTTCAAAAGGGAGTGGTGAGGGAAGAAATGACAAATGTGTGAAAGAGAACCCGCTCCTATATTAATTAGAGATCTGCAGTTCTGTTTGCATTTGGCTTTATTAAATGAGGAACTGGAATTAGCAGAGGCTCCAGACTCAATGGAGAGAAACAGCTGGAAACTCAGCCAAACCCCTCCAGATGTGCCTGGTTCTTACCCCCAGCTACAGAAGAGCCTTGGGTAGCCCAGCTCATGTTCCTGCTCCCATTCTTTGCACAGCCAAGAGCAAATGATGGACCCCATCTCTGGGGAGCAGCTGCAGTCCCAGCTACTTCAGAAGAGCAAGGGAGACTTCATGCTTCAAATCAATGAGTCTATCCAAGCTCCCAAAGGGGGTTTTAAACCCATCTAAAGTGATCAATGATCAAGAAAGCAAAGAGCTTCAGCAAGCAAGCAAATGAGCTGCAGGTTATACCAGCTAAATGTGGGAGCATGTCCCTGTGTTCCCCTTGGCTGCTTCCTCAGGAGCCAGGAGGGAGCTGATGTTGGGATGTTCTGGGCACCCTCCTGCTGGGGCTGAGCCTTGGGCTGGAGCAAGCAAACAGAAAAATGCTGAAGGATCTGAGATCAGCAAGCAAGGACAGCCACCCTTTTCCCAGGATAACAGGAACACAGGGAAGCTCCCACCCAAACAGTGCACCACCCTGTTTGAACTGCAGCTGGTGCATTTTCAGGCACAGTCCCCAGGTAACTCATACTGCAAATCCTTTCATTTTCACAAGAACAGGGATTTTCTTCTCCCACCCCAGGAGATACTGACCCAAAACACATTCCCTTAACGCAATTCCATGTCTGCCTGCAAAGCAATTGGCATATTTTCTTTTGGCTTGGTATCAATCACACTGGCCTTCAAATCCTGCTGGCTGGCAAGCAACTGCTGTGGCTACAAAACTTCCCCCAAACCAGTGGGAGTCTTGAGAGAACAGCAGACCCTTGCCCATCCAGACATGAATTGCTGCCACTCCTGGAGGAGCCTTGCTGCTGTGGAGGGAACACTGGGGCCCTGCTCCATGCTGGGGACCAGCTCCTCCAGCTCCAGCACCATGTGGAAAAAGGGAAAGCAAACGTAGCAGCAATTTAATCCAAAGCAGATAACACCAACCATGGATGCATTCAGTAAAAAAACCCCAAAAGACAACACAAGGAACAGCAAATTAATACACAAGCTGAGCTCTTTTTTCTATATAACATCTGTCAAAATACTGAAGTGTTTGCTTTTTTTGTACAAGCAGGAGGTTATGATTGTGCAGACAGTCATAAAGCAGGACAGTATTATAAAAATTAGGCATTTCCTTCATTGTCTCTACTGGTTTGCAGTTACTAATTATGAGACTGGTAAGTGCTAAATAGTCAATGAGCAAATCTAATTGTTATTTAAATGTAGCCAGCCAGGTTGCAGATACACTCACAACACACATATGCACATTTAATACACTGCTGCTGCATGTGGAGTCGGGTCTAGCAAAGGGAAGAGAGCAGCACATCTCCCAGCCACGTGTTTGGGCACACTCTGCCAGAAGGCACATCAAGGCAGCTGAGAAAGAGGCTCATTTTTTCTGACTTGGGCTCCTTATTGCAGGAACCAAGCAGCAGGAGGCAAAATACAGAACCAGCGAATCAAAGAATGGTTTGGGCTGGAAGGGACCTTGAAAGGTCACATAGTCCAACCCCTCTGCCATGGGCAGGGACACTTCAACAAGATCAAGCTGCTCAGAGCCCCATCCAGCCTGCCCATTAGAGTGTCCAGGGATGGGGCATCCACCAGCTCTCTGGGCAACCTGTGCTATTGCTTTATCACCCTCACTGTAAAAATTTCTCCCTTATATCTAATTTGAATCAAGCCTCTTAGTTTAAAACCAATTAACCTGTCCTACAGGCTCTACTAAAAAGTTTCCCCATCTTTCTTACAGGCCCCCTTATAGTATTGAAGAGGGCTGCCATAAGGTCTCCTTGGAATAGTCTGAATTTCTTTAAAAGTCACAGGAGCCATCCACACAATGCAGAATAGTGACCACAACTGAGGCTTTAATCCCTTTTAATGCCAAAATCTGGCCCCTTTCTACAGCAGGGTATGGGAACTGACTCAGGACTTCCACGGGCTGGGAGAGGTGGGAGAGATGGCAATGGGGTACAAGTCTTAAATTAACAGTGCCACAGGGCCACATCAGTCACTTGCAAGTCCCCAGAGGTGCAGCAGAGTGAGGATCAGTGCATCACCTTGGGGATGGACAGGGAGGGAGCGGAGGCTGGGACTGCTGCCAGCCCATCCATCACACCCCAGAGGGCTCCTGTGTCCCAAGGGCAGGTGATACAGCAGAACAAGAATGGGGAGGAGCAGGTGAAGCAAGGCAGAGTCCAGCAGCTGCACTGCAATGGCTGGGCCCTTTCCCCCTGCCGTGCCCAGCGGGGAGCAGGGAGAGCACCCAGGGAAATAACTTACACTTTGTTCTTGCACAGCCAAGCCCTGAGCCCGAATTACAGCACTGCACGCTCAGAATGATTCCCAGCAGACAGGGACTGGATGCTGCCAGGAGTCCAGCACCTGGCTCTGCTCCATCTCTGCACCCTGGGGCACAAGCTTCCCAAAAAAGTGCCCAATCCCCATGTCCTGGGGCAGGCAGCACACACCCTGAGAAAAGCAAGGAGGGCAGCCCAGACCAGCAAGCTCACCTGAGCCTCTGGCACTGAGGTAAATTCATCATTTCCCCAAGCCCCAGTTCCCTGGAACACCCTGGTCAAAATGGGAGCATCTCTCTCACTCCAGAGAGAGAGAGTCAGCTGAAAAGGGGGCACGGAGGATCTACAGGAATGAATGAAACAATTCTTCCCAAGTGGCACAAACAAAATACAGCATAGTTAATGAGGAAAATACCTTTGGTTTTTATCCATTTGCAATGCAGTTATCATCTCAGATTTGCGGCTCTACTTCACCCTGTCAACTTCTGAGTTATTTTAAAGTTTGGGGCAGCTTTTTAGGTTTGATTTTTCTTTTTTAACTGCATTGTTTTCCGAACTTTTCTGGGGCACTGCATTACAATGGACTCACAGAGCTAGTCTACAACAGTTCACCTTTAAAAGATTACGAAACCACAGAAAGTATTATAGCAATGCAGTTTATGTGGACCTGGAATGTATTCTCCAATGAGATTAACCTATCTAATAGGATTTGGGGAAGCTTTCAGGGCCATTAGGATGCCCCCTACATGCTAAAGGCTCCAGATGCTGTAACCATTTGATTTAATCTAATCAAGACTGCCTAGGTGTATTTTGTCAGTGGATGTTTCTGTCATTTTCATATTACATCTCAATAGACAACTTCCATCCAAGTCCCATTGTGTACAAACGGGCAGACACATTTGAGGAGCTTCAATTATAAGAGACACTAATTATTAAAGCCTGGGTTTACATATGGAGCATTCCCCTAATGCTGCTGAAGGGACGCTCCATGCACCGCTTTTCCTTTATTTTACCCTAAAAACCATCCTACCCTGTCTCTATTTGTCACTCAGCCCCAGGAAGAGCCCTCGGTGCTCCTGGGTGCCAGGTGCTGTGCAGAGCAGCAGTGCTGGGGATCAAAAGGAAATAAAAGCTTTCTTATCCCAGAGCTCTGGCTGTGCAAACACACACAGGCCAGCATGGAATGGGAGCCTGGCTGGGAAGGGAGGTGGAGGGGCTCTGCAGACATCTCCTCTGATAAGCAAAGGTGATGCCATAAATCCCACTGATAAGCACTTACCCTCTGCAAGTGAGCAAGGGCCCAGGGAGGGATGAGCAAGTGCAGGAGTTACCATCTCCTCAGGGGCTTTTAGCCCTAACAAAAACATTTCCTTTCTCCTCAGGTTAAACAGAGATCCTCAGCACACATTCTTTAAATCCCAGCCTGGAGAGGAAAGCAAAGGGCAGCTCCCAGGCTGACAAAGAGACAGAGAAGTGTCCTGCATCCCCAAAAAACATCCACATCCACTGAAGTCAACTGTGCACACAGAGCTCCCACCAAGCAAGGAGGGCACCCACGAGTGAGAGGGGCTGGATCTGGAACATCCTGGTGTGACTTTTGCAGTTATTTGCTCATTTGTCATCTCTGTCCTTGCAAGTACGAAGCAAACACAGATCTTTAGGATTCAGGAAAAAGTCCTGAGCACCAGATTCACCTGAGGGGTGACTGTGACTGTGACATATCCGTCTGTGTCATTTTAAGCTCACACGGAGCAGCTGTAGTGCCAAGTGACTTTAACCTGGATTGGGCAGGCTCAGCAAGGCTGCAGATCTATTCAAGCCCTCCTTTATGTTTATTTTCAAGGACTAGTTCAGGCATCTCTTCCTCGATGATATTCATCAGAGGAAAGGAGCAAAGATGAAAGCCTCTGGGCAGGATTTATCCAACCCTGTAATTCAGCCCTCCCAACAGACCAAAATTTGAGAGTAGGAAACATGAACCATTTGAGCTGATCCTGACTTACCAGGTGGCGAGGAAGGGACTTCTCATTCCCCAAACACCTTCTCATGTGATTTTTTTTTCTTAAATGAGTATTTTTCCCATTATTTTTCCAGTGGAAACAATTATTTTTAGAATCAAGGCTAAAAGGCCCACAGTTTGTTACTGACAACTCAGAAAACACAATGTTCCTCCAAAAGCCTTCAACCCTGGCCCTACAGAAATCCCACTGTCAGCAGCTTGGGCCTCTTGGATTGCCTGTGCTGCAGAACAAATACCATCACTCATCCCATCAAGCTTGTGTAAAATCAAAATACACCACGGGCACAGCACAGGGTGTATTTTTGTTTTAGGGACTGGCTCATATATAGCAATTTGTGGTTGTGAACAGCGAGTGGAGGTTACAGAACCAGCATTTCAGGAGATACCAAAACAAAGTCAAGATGAAGGGAAGGCAGCAGATGCTCAGCTCTGTAATGCAGAGGACCTCCATTGCTTTCAACAGCTTTATATTCAGATGCAACCATCGCCAGTTTCTGGCTGGTGCATGATGCCAAATACTCGGTGTTCTCCAATCTCATGCCAAGGCTCAGGAGACCTCTAAGCAAGTCAAAGGAAATCTAACACTAGTTTATACTAATAACTTTATATGCAAATTGACTGTCTCACTGCAAATCTTTTCCCCTTGGCATTCATAAGAAAAGCCAGGTTTAGCTCTCAAATTCCCTCAAAATACTTAAACACTGCACTTGTTTTAAAATGAGAATTAGATCTGCATTCAGGAAGTTACTTTGGATGTAGGCTGGTGCTAACTCAAATTAAATTATAGTTCCATTTTTCTTAAACAAAAAGTTTTGTCACTTCTCAAAGCCCTGCCAGAAACAAGTGGCCCCACTGCTTAATTAAATCCACGGAGTCAAGTCATTCAGATGGGAGTCTGGCTGTGCCACAGATGCTGCAGTGACCCAAAGCAAGTCACTTGATAGTTCCTGGGCTGCCCTGTCCCACAGGACAACACTGCACTGTATTTCATTTGTGCTCAGCAAATACTGCTAAATCTTTGGGAAGAAAAGACTGAAGAAATGCAAATAACTTCATGTTCGTTCTCATTGCTGTACTCCAATATTTCTTTTTGTCCTAGTGTTTTTATAATGGTATTTTATTTCCTTTTGCCCTTCCTGTGCACAGAGTGCTTGTGTAACAAAAGCAGTACAAGCTGCTATAGGTTCTGCCTCAATTCCTTTGGGCTCTCTGCAGTTTAACATTTCCCTCCTCCACTGAGCTGCTCGGGCTTGGACCGGAGGGAGCTGGAACAGGGCAAGGCTCAGGACAGAGCCCACATTTTGATGGATACTGATGACAAATCCTTGACCCACAATTTGGCCACAAATTATAAGCCATCCCAAAACAGCCTGTAACGCTTTCAGAAAATTGCCTAAATGCACTGAAACTGAATGCAATTCCTGTTCAAATCCAGCTGCTGCTTTTTTAAAAAAATAAAATAGTAATAAGAAAAAATTCTTACAAGCCCTTCACAGCCCCATCAGTGACTACAGAAGGACCAAGTAAAAACACAGAAATACTGAAAATTAGTGAGAATAGGCATAAACTGATGGATGACCACCACTGGTTTACACATTCAAATCTTCATTTTCTTCTTTAATGTCAACTTTGCAGATTCTCCTCTTTAACAAAGCTGAGATTAAAAAAAAGGAAGCTATATCTGATCTCATCAGCCATTCTGTCTTTAAAGCATTTGACTACAATCCGCACCAGACATACTTAGCAAACTTTAAAATACAGCCTCTCAACATTGTTACAATTAAGTCACTCTGAAATGTCATGAAAAGCAATCTAGTCCCATTAAAATCTTCACACTCATTAAAAAAGCACTTACAGACTCGAAAATGTTCCTAATACATTATTTAAAGACACAAGATGTACAGTGACTAAAAACCTTGTACAGAAAGAGAATAGCAACAGTCTGCTTTAAAAAAGCCTGTGTGCAAATGTGTGTTATAATTAGCTAATTGGGAAACTGCAGGTAGAAGGCAGTTTGTCATCTACTGGGTTTTGTCTAGGGGTTTTATTTATTTCACTCTCTTATTATTAAAGGAAGAAGGAAAAGGGTGCTTTCTTTTTATGGAAGGAAGAAAAAAAAGCCCATTGTAGGCAATTCATGATCATTATGCAGATGACATGTGCCAAAGCCACCTCTTTTCCTGGAAGGGGTAGGGAAAACCACAGACATCCTCCAACACCAGGCAGACAAACAAAGAAAGGGTCACTGGAAGTTGTGCCTGTGAGGACCAGAATTGCAGAACAGAAACAAACGAGCTCGGGCTGTAACACAGCACTGTCCTCCTCTAATGCTGCATCTTCTTTTGATGTTAATAGAAGGTGAAGGTATAAAATTTGCATCTTTATTGAACCCACTGCTACATGAACCATGTTCCCGCAGAGCCCCAGAGCAGCAGAACAACAGGGGATGCTGCTTCCAGGGAAGGCTCTGTCTTCTCCCTGCACCTCACCCCATTTAAATACTTGGATTTTACTGAGTTTTTTTTCACAATTCTGAAGACTGCAAGAAGGAAATCAGGCTGCAGAAAGGCATTCAGCCATCATTTGAAGGAATTGGAAGAACAAAAAAGAATCTGGAAAAATGGATCATTTTGAGAGGGATCTCACTGATTTCAGCAACACCAGGACGAAGCAGTAATTTAAAAAGAAATCTAGATAAGAGGACAAAGAAAAACACTATTTACTTGCAGAGAATGAGGGGCAAGAGCTCCTTGGCATCCTACATAAGTTTCCAATCAATCAACAAAAAAAAGAACAAAGAATCCAATCTAGGTCACCTTTCTGAATGGCCTCCTTCTCCCCACACCATGACCCCCTGAAAAGCAGAATGGTTCAGGAGAGCACGAGAGCTCAGCCCAGCCTGCCAGGTGCTTCCAGCTACCTCTGTGCCTTTTCCCCAGGTCAGCATAAGACATCCCACTGACCCAGTCAGAGCAGCACCTCGCTGGGTCCTCTGCCAACAGCCAGCTGAAGGTCTAAGGAAGATCAGAACAGGCTCAGAGCATAATGAGGCTACCCAGAATAGGCAGCCACCTGCACAAGTTGTGACTAGGGATCTCCTGAGTCATGCTCTTTAGCAGCCCTGCTCTGTGTCTCTTCCACAAATGCCTCCAGCACATTTCCAAACCCACATCAGTTTCTCACACCCACCCAGAGGTGATGATTTCCACAGCTCACTGCCTGCTTGCAGGAAGAAATATCTTCTTCTCCCTGTTTTGAGCTTCCACACTTCATCTGCCACCTCTAGGTGTGGTATGAAGAACTTGAACAGTCACTCTCCATCCACTTTATTCATGGCTGTATCACTGTTTATCACACTCCTGCTTATTCATCCCTTTTCCAGAGTAGAGCTCTCCTCTGTTCACCACTCTGAACACAGAAGGTTTTTTCTCTCTCTCTGATCAGCATTTTCACAGCCCATCCCTGTACCGCTTCCAGTTTTATTATATCCATTAGAGATGGGGAGCACATTCCAGACACTGCAATCCGTGGATGCTTACAGCAGTGTGATGCCATCTTCTTTTTCTCTTCTTTTTTCTGCTCAACAAGTCTTGATGCCCCATTTTTTTCTGTGAATGTTCTTGAGCCCTGAACTGGTTATTTCTTTAGGATTGTCCTCAGAGGGCAGGGGAAGAGATGTGTGTAGGTTGTGTCTGAGCCAAGGGCGTGCCTTTCCTTTGCTCATCCACAGTCCAGGAGTGCTCAGAGTCACGGCCCACAGTCTGAGGACAGAGCAGGGGTGGGTGGGACACTGCAGGCACGTACCCAAACAGGACTGGGATCCATCACACACTGCTCTTCAGCCTTGTTGGGTTAAGACATTACAGCTCAAACACACTGAAGCACAACAAATATATCACAGTGATTTGCTATTCCAAATCTCCAGTGAACACACTCAAGAGACACCCAAAAACTTCATGAGTATAGGCACTGAAAAAGCGGTTCAGGCTGCAAACCCCTGAATTATAATGGTCATTATAATACTATTAATACATAGCTGAAGTGTCAGAATAAGATTCTCTATTTGATACTCTCAGAAGGGGGCTAAAAAGTGATGAGCAGACTGCATGAATGAGTTTATATTGGAGAATAATGAGTTTATCTTTAAAGAAAAGCCCATTGTAGGCAATTTATGACAGTCTTGCAGGTTAGAGAAGGGGGGAAGCATGGGAGAAAAGGAGATGAAAGAGAGAAGCAAGAGCATCTTTTACAAATGCCAAAGACCTGAAATAGTGTTCTTTTAACTGCCAAATACACTTCAGATTTCAGGCAAATCAGTTATGAGGGCGAGCAACTTCTCAACTCATAGCACGGCTGCTTCTCAAAAAGGCTCTCCTTAGCTCCAGTCTTCTCCCTGCAAAATCTGCTCAGGTTCTCAAAGGTGTCCTGGGCCCCTTCTGAACAAAGGTCACCAATTAAAGGGACACCAAGATCCCGTTGTGACACAGACCATTTCTCACTAGGGACCCAGTCACAGCACCACTGTTTTTACTTGTGAAATGGCTGTATCTGAATTTGGGCCTCAGGAAGCACAAGTCTCACAGATCTTCACCCTGCAAAGCTCCTGGAACTATTCTCCCTGGAAAGCCAAAGGAAGATTTCTGACAGAATGACTGTCCTTGTATAAGGTTTATCTTCTGACAACATCCTCCCCAGCCATGCTGCTGCCAGTAGAAAATTCTGCCTGCACAACCCCATGCTGTCTCACACTGCCCCATTCAGGTTTGGTTCTTTTGGTAGACCTTAAGAGTTGATGCAAATGGCAGAATGTTACAAGGCATAAAACAGCAAGAACAATCTGGACATATTTTATCACAGTGCTTTATCATTTAACACACAATGGGGGCATGTATTATGAAATACCACACCACTGAAGGTGAGATTTTCTATTTTAATACAACTCTACAGCTTCTACAGGAGAACAGATTGTTTTAACCTCAGCTCCAGTAATTTCCAAATATACAAAGATAAATGCTAGTCCTTGTACAAAATGTGCTTTTGAGAATATTGAACAAAGCCAGTGCTCAGTGAGAATGCAGGGAGCTAACTATACTTCTCAGATGGCTCCAGTACCTGCACTTGACTCTCCAAACAAAAGGCAGGGGTTGGTAAACACACAGCTATTTCTGTTTCTCTCCTCCAGCCCTCCCAGTGCTGGGGGATTCCCACAGCTCTGAGATTAATGCTCTGAAAATGGCTTTAAAGCCAAAGCAAAGGTGTAGCAAATCAAGGCAATGGAGACTCCACCAGTGTGTGAAAACAGGGACTGGATCCATCAGCAGAGCCCACTCACCCACTGCTGTGTGAGGATTTGGGTGCTCAGAGAGTGCCAGCAGCTGCAGCGGGCTCAGGCTGGACCCAAAAACCACTGGGAACTCAGCATGGGGGTCCCACTCATGGGAAACTCCCAGCCCAGGGTCACTGGAACTACCTGCAATTCTGCACAGCCACAGGGAGGTTAAAACTTCCTGCTACAGACAGTCTACCTACAGGGTGCAATCACACATACACTTCTGAAAACATCCATTAGTTAACAAACACTGTCAGCAGAACGGGGACCTTGTGCCTTCTGCTCTGAGCAGCCATTTGCATTGAGCCCATCCTGTACGTGCAGAACAAAATCACAAATTTTCTACAAATCAGGTAACTATGAAACAGAAGGGGGAAAAACCCCCTAAACAACACATCAGTAATGTTTGGTGTCATTCTGCTCCCCATTTCCCTCTTCTCCCAATACATTTATTCTCTTGCTTTCGTTCTGCTCCTCTGTACTAGAATTAAAACAGTATTCATCTTTAGTGCCCAGAAGAGGAAAAGTCAGGCTGTCCACAGCAGGAGACAGCCTGCAGCCTCTTCCAGAGACAGCAGGAAATGGCTCTGCAGTCTGAACAGGCCATTGCAATCAGACTTGATAAAAACATCCAAAAAACCCCCACTAAATTTGAGGAGAGATCCAAGCTGAGCTGGCTGTGAGCAAACTACACCTGATAACACCTGCACTGAAAGGGAAGAGCTCCTGTTGCTGCACAGAAACACCTGGGTGAGAGGCTGGGAGTCAAGGTAAGACAGACACACTGCCTGGGCTTCCACTCCAGCATCTCACAGAGCCCTGCTGTGCCTGATGTGCAGCCAGCCCAGCTCACCCAGGGCTTGCAGCACCCCTCCTTCCCTCTCAAAGCATCTCCTCAGCCCAAAGGCACCATTCTGTTCCTCTGCTTCCTTCACTTGGGGAATCACTCTTTAGAGCTGGGGGAATCCATTCAAAATCGCAGAAGGGAAGAGCCCAGACATCCATTTCTGTTTTCATCCAGCCTATATAAAAGTGATTTGTTACATTTTTTATCATTATTTCTTAGATCCCTTCAATTTTAAGCACTCCTAGAGCATCCTCTTCCTACTGAGACCCTTTGCCAAGCACCCAGCACACAGGCTGAGCACTCAGCAGTGCTCACAGCAGCCCCACATCCCACTGGGCTATCGGCTCATCCTGGAGGGACAGGGACAAGAAGGACAAAGGAGTCTGATCACACAGCAGTGAAGGCAGCACAAATCCTGTCTGTGAATGCAGGGAGCAGGGCTGGCCACAAATGGCTCATTCACCTCTCAAATATCACAAAGGACTGTGCTTTAGCCTTTGCAGCAGCAACAAATTACCACACCGAAGGGATCCTTGCTGCAAAGGGAACACCTGTGCCCAAAGGAATCCTCACTCCTTGAGACTGGCAGTGCTCTGCACCGTTGGAAAAAACACTGAGGGAAGCGAGTACGTGTGTGTCCTCACACCCAGGAATGGATCCCAGCTCAGGAGGCTTTGATGAGGTAAAACCAGAGAGCAAAACAAACACAGTAAAGCCCAAGACTGAACAACACAGGAGGAAATGCTGGAGGGTAGTATTTACACCTGTGTGTAGGTGGAAGTGCAGCTCTCCTATTCCTACTGCCACCCATGTCCATCTCCTCCACCCCAAATCTTGCCCCTACTTGTTCATTCCTGATACTCCCATTTATACCAACATTAATTTGCATTCTGTCTCTCATAATCTATTTGATGTGCTTTAAAATCTCTCATGCTACTAAAATATTTGCTTTGTACACATGTGTCTTTTCCAGAAAAAGCAGGTCCATACACCCCCAAAAGGCACCTGCCAGTGGAGCACCATCTCCACCTCAGCAATGTGTCCCACCAGAACAGAGGCTGCTCCAAAAGCTGGCGGGCACACCCAGAGGTCAGATATCTGCCTGGGTCAGTGCCATGGGAGATCCTGTTTCATGGCAAAACAATTGCTCATAAAAATTCCATTTAAGAAACTATAACTTAACATTGTCCAAATGAAAACCCAGAGGCTACAGCTGAACCCCGGGTGACTCTATTGAGTAGAAGGGCATTTTTTGTATTTTTTGTCTTGCCTTTTTTTTCCTAAATATTCATTGATCTGAACAAACATAATAATCACCATCTGTTGTGAACACAGTTGGAATGGAAAAAAAAACCCGCACAAAACAAAGAAAAAAAAAAAAGGAGGATCACATACAAGACTGGTGTAAACCAGCATAATTCCTCTGACCCCAGCAGATCCATCAACACTCAGGTAAAGTGTTTCATTCCATTTCTGTCTGAAATTGCTCATAACATTAAAAATATACTTTAGCCGGAGGGGTTTTGGTTTGGTTTCTTTTGTGATGCAGGGCTGCTTTCTGTTTCCTTTTGTTCTAATGCTCTTGTACACTAAGTGGAAAAGGATCTCAGATCTTGACATCCCACTTCAGTAGAAAGATGTCAGAGGCAGCAACATCCCTGCCTCTGCCTGCCGAGTCAGGCAGTCAAGCACCTCCTCAGCCCCTGCATTACCGGACTGAGACATTGAATAAATTCCCTCTGCTCCTACACAGAGTAAAAACAACAAAACACAGGCAGAAATGTTTAATGACTCAGTGCCACAGAAAATAAATGGCTTAAAAACATAAGTGCTTTGCAGGAAAGCAAGCTCTCCAGTGCTGGAGAGGAGCTGAAGCTGACTGGTTCCTTCCACCACTGCAGGTGCCCTCACCACCACATGTCCAGAACTCCCACCATGGAGATGTCCCAAGTGTTTGTGATCCCAGTCCCTTTCCCAGGCGGCTGCTGGAGTCCTCTCACTGAGGAAGGACCCTGCTCTGGGTTATTTTTGCACATGCATGGGGTGCAGGCAGCTGGAGACAAGGTGGCCTCCCAGCTTGAGGGTGAGCAGTGACCATGCCTATGGTCACTGTCAGCATCATAAAACCAGTGTCACTTAAGCCACGGGTTTACCCAAAATCCAAACTGTCCTGACTCATGGACACAGTCTTTTGGGAGGCATGAACCAACTCACAGCACTCAAGGATCAATCAGGGAAAGAAGCTTTGAAAAAGAAGCCTTATCCCCATGTATTAAGTATTCTTCAATTGCTTAGCATTTTGCAAAATGCTTAGGAAACTCCAGCCCTGCTCACGTGAGCAGTGGGGCTGGAGAGAGCCAGGACAGGCTGGCTGTGGGTGTCAGGAGCAGCCCCAGCACCCCTGAACAGCTGGACAAGCCATGAGCAGAAGCTGTGGCAGCTCCACACCTTTTACACAGCTCGGGACACCCAACACAGTGCAGAGCAGCACAGCATCTCCACATCCCTGTCAACAATAAAGGGAAACAAGCAGCAAAAACACAAGTGAGATTCTCCAACACTCACATGTAATGGCAACAGATTAACAAGAGCTGGATATTAAGCAGTCACCAGTGCCTTTAAAAAAAACCAAACCCCCACCTCTGGCCTGCCAGGTGCTATCTTACTTCCATTCCCATTTCAATGGAATTTCTGCCAGAATTCTGATAGCACTAGAGAAATGGTACAGACCACCTAGATCCAGGATGAAACTCTTCAAATGGTTAGAGGAATTGACTCTGAACAATGTGGGAATTTTTGCTGGATTTGGAGTTATTTTTCTGGGTTCTGGTGAAAGCCAGCACTAAAATGATGCTAGACTTGAAGTGGAAAGGGATCTCATATCACTGAAGCAGGAAACAAACCGTGGAAAAGCTCAGATTTGATGCAGGATGAAAAGCAATTGGTTTCTATCTCTGGTGACTTGAGAATTTATTACTATATTCCTTCTAAAGCATATCACACTGATCTCAAATCTTCATGTTGTCACGAGTTTCCTGGACAAGCAGGATTATTTTGGTATTAATCCTTTGCTAAATTTAGCAGTGCCTCAGACACTGAAACTCCACATGAGAGCCAATCTCCCTGATTTCTCCACCTGACTTCTCTTGGCTCCCTCTATGAGTACTGGTAAGTATTTCTAAGCCCCTGGCATCACTCAGCCAAGGACAATTAGCATTATTTTGTCAAAAAGGGCTTTAAGTGCATGCAACTGTACCACACCACCATTCACATCATATTCATCAGGCTGACAGACGGAGCTACATTACCTACTACTTTATAATACAACTATTATACGCATTTTTCCTGGATAACATTAAGCCTGAGTCTTTTGCAGTCCTCAGGGAGCCTTCTCACTGATGAGGTGGATCTGGCTGTAAAAGGCAGAGTGACCTAAAATCAGAGGCTTAAAGAGTTGCATAACCTTTGAAAGAAAAAAAAAAAAATTACAAATTAAATTTCCAAATAAACCAGAACCTCAAGGGAAGAGTCTTAGCTTACTATTTGGGAGCCGTTAGCCACATATTTCCAGCTAACATTTAATGCAGCTGGAAGGGTAAATCCCTCTCTCAGGGAAGAATATGGCCTTTAGGTTTCCCATCCCAAGGGACTAAGAATGAAGAAGGTTATTTGCATTTACATTTGAAAAATATGTATGGCCAAATATTGAAATAAAATAAAATAACTATATAGTAATGTCTGCCCTCAACTGTACCCTGCAAAATCAAGAAAGTGGATAAGCTAAACAGACGTCGAGATAAATCCTTCAACACTTAAAAAAAAAAAAAATTCCACCACAAAACCACCTCTAAATTTCCTTCTTTGATGCTTTCATACTGCATCCAGGATGTAACAGTAGGTACAACAAAGCTTCCTGCAACCCAACAACATCAACCATGTGGGTAAAGCCTAATTTTTCATTTGGTGGGCCAGGTTACTTCCTGGCATCCAGCAACAATGCCAAAGTGGAGGTTTCATCACCTGTTCACAACCCAACAAAATCCCAAACATCACCAGGTCAGGAGAGCATTACAGCCTGGTTTAGGGTTGATTTGGGAGCTTTTTTGCTCTCTGCAGACAAGAGGCAGAGGAATCCATAATAGTTTTTCATCTTTGTGCAGCAGGAAAATTAAAATTGCCAGAGCATCTGAAACACGATTTTGCTTATGTCTCTGCAGAGTAACAAAGTGTGAACTTTATCCTGTACAAAAGGTGAGCACAAAAGCAAAATTCACTTCAAGCTCTCTGTTTTCACAGGGATATTGAGAATAAAAGGTACAGAAACAGGGCTGACCTGTCCCTTAGTCCCTCCGCAAACACTAACTTCATCCAAGCTCTTGGCACTACAGACCTTTATCAGCAGCAGAACTGCCTCATCCAGGGTACCACACAGATATCATGCCTGATTCCTGGGGCAGATTTAAAAAACTCTTGGAAACACTGCTCCCCCTCTGCATCTATGGGCTGAGCAAGACAGCAAGCCCAAGTCCCAGGGAGCAACCAGAGGGTTCCCATCAGCTCAAGGCAATGGTGCAAAAGCCGAAAATGAGACTTTACGAACACATATGCACACCCACAGACACACAGGGAAAATTGCTATCAATTATGCTAGTTAATTATACATTATAATAGAATTAGAGTAAACCCTCCTCATTATCTCCTGGTTCAGCCCCTGCTCCTCTGCAAGCTGACCACATGCTGCACTAATGCCAATAGCCCTTCACATTAACCTTTATCTGTGCCTCGCAGATTCACTGTTTGCTCTGTGTATCATGCTTGTTTTGACCTTGTTTCTGGCTGACCTTTCATTGAAATATAACATTTGTAGCAGTCCTGGAGACTGGCTCATCTCCCATGGCCTTGCAACCACGCTACATTTTTGTACAGGATCTAAAACACAGGACTCCTTGTTTTCGCCGTGTTCCTGGGATCCTCGCCTGCCCTTCGTCTTTCTCAGAGAGGCTGTGACATTACCAAGACAGTTTACAAGGGCTGCTCTGTGTTCAGTTATTAAAAGGAAATCCTGAGGGACGTTTCATTATTATTATTATTACTATTTTGCACAGAGGCTGTGGAAGAGGGATAAGCACAGCCATGCCTGTGAGCAGAGCTCCGAGTGTGCTGGCTGTGCCCTGTGGCCACAGCAGCCAGGGCACAGAGCCCCCCAAAGCAGCCAAAGCAGACCCCAAACTGTGACTGCAGCAGATTAAAGGGGCCTTTCACGACTGTGATTCACTGCTGGAGGAAGCAGTTACTGCTGCATGTTCAGAGTGATGGTGTTTAAGGCAGATGCCTGTGTGGGATTGTGGGCTCCTGCGAGCGACACGTCCTTAAGCATCACTGCCAAGTCCTGACTCCACAGACTTGCACTGCGGGGACAAAATCATCTTCAAGCACAGGAGGAAGCAGTGACCTGCATAATATTTGCTCTGCAAAGTAAACCTGCTCTGCTTTAATTTTTTTTTAAAAGAAAAATAGGGAAATGAACCCAGAATTAAATTCTCCTTTGAAGGATTACAAAAAAACCAACAGGAGGAAGAAGCATCTTTCCAAAAAGGGCAAAGTCCCAACTGCCACATAACTGATTTGACACAGCAGTGCAAAGACTGTAATTTATACTCCCAGGAGCACAGGGAGTGCAATTTAACAGAGTTTCCTCTGTGAGGAAAGGTCCAGGTAGGATTGTGCTAGGAAAAAAAAAAAGGTAAAAAGAAAAGATGAATAAAAAAGAATTCACTGAAGATTCAGCTTAAAAATGGTTGAAGCGTCAAACCTGGCAAAGGGAGGTATCAATAAAAAACCAGTAATCCCCTAAGGAAGATCATAAAAATTATTAAGCTAAATTCATAAATAAAGGGCAGAGAAAATTTTGGTTCCTGAGAACTTCCTCTACAAGCACACTGGACATGGGATAGAACCAGCATGGCTGCTGAGAGGTGGAGGTGACAGTAGCTGAGGATGACACACCAAGTACTTCAGGAACAGAGGAATTTGCCTTATTGAGCAGATCTGGTGATGGTCACATACGTCCCCCACCAGCAGAGCACCCTGGTGCCTCCCCAGCTTCGCTCTGCCCACGGCAGAGACACAAACCCTGCTGCTGGGGCTTGTGGCATGCCAGGACTGGAAAGAACCTCCATGTGTCCCCACCTGCCCCCAAACACCCACCGAGGCCACAAGGTCCATGGAGAACCATCCAGCTCCCTGCACACACAGACCAGTACAGGCCACTGCCAAGAAATGCTCTGCTGACAGAGAAAAAAAATTGTTGGTTTTTTTTTCCCTCTAACCCATACTTCTCCCGAGATGTGAAGCTTAAACAACTCAACATTTAAGGATCATCAACGAAAGTCATAAATAGCTGTATTTTAAAAAATTGCTTTAACATTTCAAACCCTCAAATGTCATCCAAAATAACTGCATTCAGCTTGAAAATATGGTATTTTTCACTCTGCAGATGTCCAGTGCAGGGTTATGTCTCACTTCCATCAGCATCATTTCAGCCTTGCAATGGAAACTTCTCTCTTAAGCGGGGCTTAGTGACTGGAGAGGAAGAGATGCTCTGAGCCCAAGGGAACTGAAGGCCATGGCATTCTGTCCTTAGGGTCAGGGAGCCCTAGAAAGAGCCACTGGGTGATGGAGGGACACAAAAGCCACTTCCAGCAGGAGCAGGAGGAATGAACACAACCCCACGTGGAAGGGCAGTGAACCTGCTGGTGCTGTGTGCCCTGCTCCTGCTGCTGCACTCCCCTCCAGCCCCTTCCTAGAAGTGAGATAATCTGGCCTTTAAATCGGGTTCACAGCACCTGACCCCAAATCCGCCAAGCAAGGGAAAGGAGGGCGAGCAGGACAGCGTGCCAGGTGCTGGGGTGAGATGTCCTTTCAATACCAGCTAGGTTTTGAAGAGGCTTTTTATGCATTAGATCCACCCCTTTTTTAATACTATGAGGACAAAACTGCACTTACGAGGGAAAGGAGCATAAAAAAGGTAATAAACATTTAATGATCCAATAATTGGTTATATCAGAGTAATCACTGTTCAGTAATTAACTCCCATTCCTGCTTGCTCATTTGATATCTTCTGTACCCTTTGATAGGTTCCTGTGAATACAGCATTCCTTAGAAACTCTTACACTGAAACCTTTTGATGAAGCTAAAAAGCAACGACACCATTAATCACTGCACATGTCCCAGTGGCTTTCAGACTCCATCAGAGACGAGGCCTTTCCTCCCTGCTCATCGCTCCTCAGCTGCCTTTAGCACAGCCCCTTGGCCCTACAATCTGAGATTTTCTCCCTTGCTTCTTCATGTTTCCAGAAAAACGAATTAGCTGTACATTTTCTGTGCCAAAGGGTTAGTGGGGAAGCACACCAACATAAAATTGCATCTTGAAAGATAACAAAAAAATAATTCCATTGCAGTGTCACAGAAGAATACAGGGAACAGCTGGCATGTTGTTGCAATGTAAAGCTAGAATTAATCTCAGGTTAGTGTCACTTCCAACTAATTGCCCACGGTAAGCAAGAGCAGACAGACCCTGGGCTTCTGCCACAGCCTTCCACAGCCAGTCCTTTCTCAGCCCCAGCCAACAAAGCTCTCTCTCCCCGGGGAGAGCAGAGAGTGCTGGCACAGCTTCATTTCTACCATGGCAATCCCAACACAGCTCAGGCAAGAGGGCAAGAGCTCTCCCTGACAGAGTGCCCAGATGATCAGCTTTATCCAAACAGGTTCTTCTCCAGCCCTGGTCCTAAATCCAACCAACTGTGGCAAGTATTTTAAGACAAACTCATACAATGAAAGGAAGCTTCATTTATGGTCTTTAAAGTTTAAAAAATGTATTACACAATTTACTCCTCTAGAGTAACAGCTCTGTGATTTAACTGCTCTAAGTTTGTTTAAGAAAAATGATGATATAGAAATGCTGACTCCAGTTTTTTCCAAAGTAATAGATATCATTGCCTGCAGGAGGGTGGGGGGGAAGCTAAATTTGAGTTACTCTCTTTGGGGTGGATTTTTATCTCTATCACATCAATGTAGAGCCAAAGTAAATCCATGGTATTTCCTTATAGTCCACACTTATTGCAGCGAGACATTTGTTCAATCGGAAGTTCTTTCTTGAGACAAATATCTGCTGAACTTAAAACTAGTCAAGCTGTTTTCCCCTTTTACCCTATATTTATGAGTCCTTTACCCTATATTTATTTTCAGATGCCACCATTTTATACCAAATCAGACCAGCTGCTTGCAGGGGAGCTGCCTTTGGCTGCCAGGCTCTGAGTATGAGGTGCTTTTCTTCCAAAACATACACACCCCTCCATCAGCACAAAGCACAGAACAGGAACTTCTGCCTCAAAGGTTTTAAAAATCAGGGGCACAGAAGAGCACAGAAGAAAAAAGACGTTCTTCAGAAGTCAAATATTCTGCCCCAATTGTCAATATTATGCAAAATGCTGGCACTGCAGAATTGTATTTTTAACTGCTGCTATATAAATTAATGGAGGTCAGTTAGCTCAAGGAATTGTGATACTGAATGTGAAATACCAAGTTAAACAAAACCACATGCATGAAGCAGTCAGTTCTGCCCTGCACGGGCCGGGGGATTTTCCAAAGCACACTGAATTGGAGCCACAGCGTTTGCAGATCTGAACCAGAGGGATTGTGAGCTCTTTGTATGTTACTCATGCACTTAAAGGCATTAGTAGTGATGGGAAGGGAGGGAGACAAGGAAACAGATTGAAAGGGGCAGGAAAATTAGAGAGAGCTCCTTGCCATTAATGGAAAAATAACTACAGAGTGTTCTAACAGATTTCTCCTCTTTTGTATGCATAGGAATATTTATTTAATCAATGTTCTGTAACAAAACAGGCCTCTGGTGAGCTATTGTGAAGAGCTAACTCCATTCAGAGAGTGGTGATTTGAATCCTGCCACCTGTTTAGCTGGTACTGGAGAAAGCAACAATATGTGGTGGGATGGGAAGGTGTCTGCCCGGGAGAGAGGAGGAAGCACCCTGCAGAAGCTTTCCAAAGAAATTACCCAAAGGTATCCCACTTGCCAGTGGCATCTTGAATGCAAGTGGAAATCTTGATGATTTGTCCTTACCAGGACTTCTGCAAGCAAAGCTGCAAAGTTCACCATTTCTCTTAGGAAGGGCTAAAATTCCATCCCATTCAGTAGAGACTTCTGAATATTACTTCCAGATCAACCCAAACTCAGCCAGCTAAGGGACAGAAAAAAGCTTTAACAAATACAGGCTCATGCCAGTGAGTTATTTCAGTCCCATAGTTTCCAGTGGTCCCCCCAGCCAAGCTCTCTGTTGGGGCTTTTCCAGCATGGTCAGGGATGCTCCAGCGTGTGGCCACGTCCTGCATCCCACAGGATGATGCTGAGCTGCATCACAAGGCAGAGTTTGGAACATGCCTTGGCCCTGCAGCTCCAAGACCTGACCCACCAGACTCGATCTCCTGAAGGCCCCAAACCAAAAAAAAACCCCAAGCCACTCTCCCAAGTTTCCCCTCAAAATAAACTATTATTTAAAAATAAGCCACTGTTAAGAGCTTCATATTAAAGGATGTTTCTGTATATCCCTTATAAAATCCTGGTCCTGACTGCACTTCAGCATGCACCGATTTTAAGTGCACTGTGCTGTGCTTTCTAACACACTCAAGCACTTTCTTGGAGAGGCACTGATTTAAACATCTGCATAAATGAGTCCTTTAATAAAGCCCTGACAAAGGTCCACAGCAAAACTGGGGGATACCAGTGGGAGCTTCTCACTGGACTGTTTCTTTCTCCCTTCTGCACCCTTTGCTGCAAAAACACACCATATACATGAACTTCCTGTTCACCTTACACAAACCTTATTGTAAAGCAGCTTTGCTTTTAAATTTGCTACACCAGGATTAAAAAACCCATGTATTTATTTATTTTTATAGGCCAGCTAGTACCAGAGATATACCAGTTTTATGACATATTACACCTGCAGACCCTGGCATTAATGACAGACCTAATTTGCTTATCACCAGCACAGCTGCCAGAGTTAGTAATACATCCTTTAACATTTCTTGTAGGCAGAATTAGAGTTTCTTCCCTATTCTGCAATGGATTTAAGGAGAGATATTACCATAAATAGCCGTGACACCCACCACAGCTGGGACATACAATTTGTAAGTGATTTAAAACTGAAGCAAGCCATAACTTAGCAATACCAACTTTTACACACTTAATAATCATAACAGTATAAAGAAATAGAAAGCATTTATCTGAATTTCACTGTGTTACCCTTCTCATCAGATTTTCTTAACGAAGTTGGCTGTTGTCAGCAATTTTAAGGCAAAATTATAGCTTTATTTTAAGAGGTGGTTGACAACAAAAAGTGTTCTAGGCAGGTCCCTGCTACATGTGTACAGGCACTGGTGTTTTACTGCCCTACAGTAAAATTATGTAGATTTTTTATGTTAACCACTTACTACTTGAGCATCCTACAGATGCTAATTAAGTACTCAGGCAAACTCTGAAGGGGGACAGTTTTATTAAACCTATTTTGCGGACAGAAAAACCCAGCTGCAGCAAAACCAACACTCCAGCTCAAGGTGATCCCTAAGCACATATTTTGACTTCACACTAAATACTACCTCACACATCAGCATTGTCCCCACGTGCCTGCTCTTCTCAGTCAAGAAACCCAAATCTCCAGCCCGGATGCAGCAGGTCCCCTGAGATACTCATGGATCCAGTCCCAAATCCATCCCTGCTCAGCACAACCCCAGAGCAGGTGCTCACACAGCCCTGCTGAAATGGGAAAGGAGAGACTGCTTCAAGGTTACCAAAGATGACTATGCTTGCATAGAAACCAGCTCGTGTCTCCCAAGGCCTGGCTCAGCATCTTCATTAAAAGAGTGTTTGTTTGAAGGAAAAGAGGTATCAAAGAGTTGTTTAGGAAGCGACCTGTGCAAACCCAAACACAGAAGATGGCCATGGGCCAAACAAATCCTCATCTGCTTCAGGGTCCAGCCAGGCAGAGCACAGAACTGAGCAGGCTGCAAAAAGTAAGGCAAAAACAGTAATATAATTTAAAAAGAAGGATCTTCTTTATATGTATTATCCCTTCCACTCTCTAGCTTTCCCCTTTAGCTGGTGTAAAGAGCACGAGATCTCTCCAGGCTGGGGACAGGCTGCATGCCACGTCCATGCCATGTGCATCCCATGACGAGAATGCTGCACAGGTCTTTGCTGACAGAGGCTCTGCAGACCTCCAACCACACCAGAAAAGCCACCCCTCAAACTGTGAAGGCAGAAAAAGAGGTAAAAACTGAACAGATTGGCCTGCACTCCAAAATGTGTGGAGCTGTGCAGTATAAAATGAACACAAAACAAATACACAAAATGTTCAGAATAGCAGCCCAGCATGGAGGACTTAAAAAAAAAAGCCCTTATATTTTCAAAGCCAATTTTGTAGGGTTTACAATCTGTGTATTTTTCCATGCTGTATATGGCATTTCCTGATGAGATATCTTGTCAGTGTGGATGGTGAGCCCTGACCAAGCCCTGCAGGCCATGCAGGGTGAGGTGGGGCCACGGCCTTCAGACAGAGCTGCAGCTCATACCACGTAGGGTGGCTCAAGAGACACCTCCTTCCCCAAATCTCTGAAAGGATTTTATATCAGATATTTTCAATAAATAAACAAACCCTTCCCCAACCTGTAACATAAACCAACACACTGCAGTGCAGCCTATCCCCACGAAAACGTGGTGACCCACACTCTAACACTGTAATCTAATCCTTGAACTAAAGACAGTTTAATGCCTTTACAAATCCATATGTTTTCTAATACCACCATTGCTGTCAGCAGACTACAGGAGCGCCTCTTTGAAGATGGAAGGAAAATGACAAAGCACATCATTGTGAAGGCAATTATATGCTGCAGTAACCATTTTACAATGGCCCATATGGGCTGTATTTCAACAACGCAATTTCCAAATCTGCCTTAGCAAACATATATCTCCGTCCCAATCCCAGGTAGATTTTGCAAAACAAAATAAGACTGCAGCCAGAACAAATCGAAAATATGGATAACAGATGTAAAAATATGCCAACAAGGACACCAGAGCAATTTTTTTTCGGAGTACCGAACAAAGAGAGCAGCCACAGCAGACCTCACGAGGCCATTCACAGCAAAGCTGCCCATTCAAGGGACTTAGAGACCTGGGTTTATCAGAAATCTGATTATACACTCGCGTGCTCTCCTATGCAGCTGCCCAATTCACTGCTGCAGTCACTGGCCTATCCACCTCCCCAGAGACCACAGGGCAGGGGAGCTGCAATCCCAGTTTAGAAGCTAAAATCAGATGTGAAGCAAGGCAGTGCATGCTTACTCCAAATCCTCTCTGACATCCAGGACCAGGGCCTAAATAAAGAGGAACAAGGGGGAAAAAAAAGAAACAACAACCAAAAAAACCTCCACAAAACAGCTCTCCTGTCCTTACCCTTGTGATAGCAGTTTCAGAAGGCTGCTCTGTTTACTGAGCTCAGCTGTGGTAGCTGGGGCCATGCCAACACCCCAGCATCACCCCCAGCAGCCCCAGGGCTGCTCAGTGCCCGGCTCCTTAGGAGGCACAGAGCACTGAAAATGCAGCTCCAGCCCAAAATCTCTCCCTCCTGTTGATGGAGAAGCAGGAGCCAGGGCTGAGGAGCAGCCTTCACAGGGCAAAATTATGCAAATGCTGTACTTTAGTGAAAAGGGGGTTTAACTGTGCTTCTATCCAAAAGCCCTCTGCAGTGGCTCATTGCGTTTGAAGGCTCTGTGGTAAGGACCTGTTTTGGGATATCTCTGTGCCAGTGCCACAATTTTCTAGGGGCTCTGGGGCCACGCACTGGCCCTAGAGGCAGGATCCAGGCTGCAGGACACCAGCTGGACAGCCCTACATGTATTAGTAGCAGCAATAAAGGCAGGAACAGACATGAACACCCTTCTCCCAGAAGTGAGACAGCAATAAAAAATGCCTTAAGCTGCCTATAACAAAGACAGAAATGGTAAAGGTGAAGACTTACAAGTTCATTGCTAATTCATTAACAACAAACTGTCTGCATCAAATATCTTACATTTCAATGCTAAGGGCAGCAAGTAAAGGAAAACAGGCACATGCACAGCATGGAGCAAAAAATCACCAACACAGGGAAACATGGAACTGGGTATTCAGTAGCCAGGTCCTGCAAAGTGCATGATCCAATTCTTATCACTGTCAGCTCCTCAAAATGATCTAGTAAATCTAGGCAAAAGCATGTCAAAGACTTTAATCCATGTGAAATATTACTTCCTGGAACCGGAAATTCAATCCCTAGCAATGAAAACAAAAGCACGCTCGTAAGTGCACCTTTCAACTCAGCCAATATAGCCATATTTAGGCTCATGCTCTCTCAAAAAAATCCTTTACTCATTAATATAGAGTAAACTTGAAATGATTGCTATAATTGCAGTTAAAAAATTAATCATGTTTTGAGATAAATGCAGATAAAAGCATGTTTTACTAATTATCTTTTGAAGCTTCAGCTCATGAAAGATTAAAGGTGGAAGAAAAGTTGTTGAAATATTGAAGACAAAAAATCCTACCATTTGAAATCACTTTGAAGCCATGTACCTCGTATGACTGATCCTTAATGTCCAGATGTACTAAAAAAGGAGTCTCTTTAATTCAGAAGAAGTCTAACAAAACATGCTCATTGGAGTTTTTATGCCGTCAGCTGCCTGGAAATTGATGTATTCAGCAGCCTGTGCTTTGCAGAACTGCAGCCCATAGTGGGATTTTCTTCTGGTTCATCCCCAACTGGGCTAAAAAACTTCAAGCCCAAATTCAAAACTGAGTTCAAGAATTTCTGGCTTCATTGAGCTCTCCAAAGCTTCCATAGTATTATCAACCTACTTATAACAAGCAACCATCTGAGGAATCCACAAAAGGTAACACTTTTCCCACTCAGGCAGGAGAAGCTGGAGGCACAGACATCAGGATTTTAACAGAAGACCTCATTGCCAGCCACAGGGTCGCTCACAAGCCACATGAAGACTTGTTTCTATCCCCAGGCCACTTACAGGAATGCAGGTTATCTGGGGTGCAAATTACCCAAAAGCAAGGCTGGTATTTCCATTCACAGCCCTGGAACTAACAAGGCAAATAATTCCCTTCCTGCTCCATACCACCAGCCTATTTGACATCAGCAGTTTGCAGACTGAGCGTTAATTAGGAGAGCAGATCTATTGACCACAGGCTGAAATAGATGTCCACAACTCCACTGGAAATGTTTTAGGCTTCTGCAAATTGAAACAAGTTGAAAAATACTCCTAGGTAAAATTCCTAAGCAACTTTATAGCCGTTTCACAGACATAGTAATGATTTCCATCAGATCTGAATTGGTATAAAAGTATAAATTTTAGAAGTTTGCACCTGCAACATGACAGAACTGTTGTTACAGGGCAGTTTTCGAAAGCATTGAACTGTGCTCAAAAGCTACAGAGAGTCAATACCAAGCACTCTTCAGTGCTCTGGAGTTTCGAGAGTTAGGGCAGATCTGAAATGGGGCAGTTGACACCTCTTTGCTAAGGGAAGGGACCTTTAAAGAACATTATTCCCCAGCAGCCCCTGTGCTCTATTTCTGCTTGCTCCTTTCCTGTCACCCCACAGCCTTTAACCCCTCTTCATCACAAAGCACAAGTGACAACAAATTATTAAATTCCACTCTTGCTACAAACCTGAGCAGGGCTGCGTAAATGATTAAATAGTTGGGGTTTTCATAACCACACATCCAAGGAATTTTGCCAATGTCTTTTTATTTGCATATCTGGCAGACTGCCCCAGACAACTAATACATAAGTGACAGCGTACAGGTGTATTAGTTTAGAGTTTGCCTTTAATCTAGAGGTGTCAATTTGCTTCTGTTTTAATTACATCCATCTTGATATGTTATTACAACCTCATGAAACTTCTTCATTATGTGAATGGCTATAAATACATACACATGACAAACACTTGTTATAAATTTTCTGGTTCAGCAGTAGAGGCACAATATCTTAGCCCACACATCATGTTCATTTAAAATTGCAGTTCACCCTCTCCCCTCTACCTCACTCCACTCCTTTCCTTCTCTTTTCTTTCATCCGATACCAAAATATTTCCCACACCACATTTAATGGATTCTCTAATACTTACTGGTAGCAGCATCCCAATACAAATACTCTCAGCTGAGGGAGCTGTTTCAGCCCATGTGTGTCCTGGGCTGAGCCTCTGTGAGATGTCTGTTTGTCATTAGGCAAAAATAAGGAGATTGCACTGAGGCCTTATAAACATGCAAAGATCCACTTTCGCAGCTACATAATTTGCTGAGTTTTTCAATACACATTCTGAGGTTGAAAACTTGGCTAATCCATCCACCAGATGTATCTTTATGATCCCAGAACTCATTAAAATTTACTTTTTTTCCCCTCTTTTTTTTAAAGTCCAGCAGACTCAGCTGTTGAGCCACATTAATTGCATTTTTATTATTTTTTTCTATAGTTAAAATGACTAATGCTAGCAGAGTCACTGCCTACAAGCACAATAGCCAGACAGTAAAAATTACTAGGACTTTTAATCGTTCAGTAATATCCAAATCTCGTAAAATTAAGAGAGGCAATTTGGTCCTCTCAAAATAGGCAGTTTTGATTTTCAGTATTTATTTTGAATTTTCTTTAAGGGGAGAAAAGAGAGGAGAAAAGACACATATTCACACCAAAAGATGCCGTTCAAAGGTCAAAGTGCCCTTGACATGCATTAAACCCCATGACACCAGAGTTACAACATAAATCGTCCCCAACAGCAGCACTTCTACCCTTGCCTTCTCACCACACGGACCCCTCAGAGGTCAAAACCACTCTCCCTGCCTCAGCCCTCCCTCAGTGCCCTCCGTGCTGGATGTCACACCATGCCAGCCATTCCCACTCCATTTGGGGCAGGCTGAAGATGTTACCCAGCTCTAGAAACAGCAGCACCTCCCAGCTCCTTCCCCTGGGGTTCTGCAAGCAGGGCAACTGATCCCAGTTTCTGGAGGACCCTTGGAAGACACTCATGGCACCCTCAGGAGGCATGCACTGCTAAGCACCTGGATGTGCAGGAGACAAGAGAAAGGTGGCAGAAGTTGACAGGAGGCAGGTGAAGAATAAATCCCCATTCCTGGCAACAAGTCAGGTCCTCTGGCTACCTCCCTACCATTCCCATCATCCATGTAAGCAAGGAGCCAGGTCCTTCAGCCACCTATCCTCTATTCCCACCTCCTGCAGTAGTAGATGTCTCAAAAAAAAATAAAATATATATATATATATATAATTAAGCAGATTCTCAGACTCAAAGGTTTCAGGTCACTTAGGACTTCCAGAGAGAAAATAAACAAAAATCAGTGCCAAGAGCAATTATCACCATGTTTGTAACTCATCTCAGTCTCAGAAATAGGAAATGGTGTGCAAACAACAAAACATGGGCTGTCAGAATTTGCCAGGAGGGAGAAGTTTCACCACACACGTTTCATACTCAGGGCTGTTGCTCACTCGTACCCAAGAGCCACCCAGGTGTGGTCCTGGAGAAGTCAGTGGCAACAATTTCTGTCTCATTGGTTCCACATCAGCCAAAGGAATTAAAATGCCTTTACTACACCAGCAAGGTGAGTTAGGAGCAGCTGCAGGACACTCTAGAGGAACCTGCAAGAGGATCCCCAAGGATGGGTCACGTGAGACACAGTAAGCCAAGCCTGCACCCAGGGAAACAGGCAACAGTGGCTCTGATTTCACTGACAGGTAAGGGGAACCTGCACCAGGAATTATCACTGTTACACACTCTCTAAAACACTGTTCCTCTCACAGTCAGCCTATGACAGAGAAAGGCCTCTCACAAACTTCTGTGAATTTCGTCTGGATCTGACCACTAATTTCACGGGAGCGTAAAACATGTTTTAAAATCTGATACAACTGCTAGCATTACTTCACAACAAACAAGTACCTCTTCAGAATTTCAGCCACCCAAAGTTAATCTAACATAGAATGTCCTGCTGCCTACTCCTATCTGCTTCTGGTGTTCACTGTCATCCTGCACCACCCACAAACCTGCTCCAGGAGGCTTCACACAAACGATGCTCAGCACACAGTCCCAAAGGCTGACAATGTTTACCTCATTTTATTAACTCATCCAACAATGGACAAGTCCAGGCTTGTGTCAGGATGGGGAGGATAGTTTGACAGTGGTTTTATTCCCAAACCATTAAGTGTCCTTTGGTACCAAATAGAAGTATGAAAAGAGACAATTTATAAGAGCACTGATTGTAGAGGAGAAGAAACTTCCACTATGGGAAGCTGGCAAAAACATGTGAAACAGATTAAAGGGTGACCATTCCTGGAGAGAACACCAAATTGAACTCCTGCATGGTTCTGAGTCACTATTCCTATGTGGAGCTGGGATATTAATCCTATCAGTAATATGTGCATCAGCCAGCATTACACAATCAGAAGTTCAGCCAGCCAGGAACATCAGATATCAGCACACCTCTGCATATCTCCCATGCCTTTGTCTCAGGACATTTTAAAAACAGCAGGACTGAGATGCACACCAAATACCAAGTAAATCTACACGGAGTACATGCACCATGATCAAATTAAACCTCATGGGCAGAACCTCACAAACAGAATAGTGTGTGCAATGCCAAGGGATAACCCACTTCTTTTGCTGACTTATTCCACCACTCCTGCACAGAGGATGACAGAACCAAAACTCCTGCCTATAGCATTTACCAGACTAAAGACATAACCTTTTGGTTAAAACCTTCTCTCTCCACAAGTGTGTGAAGTTCAGCAGCAGTGTTGCCAAGATACAAGGAGAAAAATCTCAAGACATTAAGGTAACAAACTATTTAAAGGCAAATAGTACAGCAGAGCTGAGCTGGGGATCTGACAAATTGCCACTGCACGTTCTGCTGTTACAGCAAAACAAATCCCTACCTGCATTAGCCATTCCTCATTACTTACAAAGTGGATTTTCATATCCATTTTACAACAAATGAGTTTAGAGGACTATGATGTTCTGAAGTGGTCTTCACCATGGCTTGGCATCAAGTCAAAATGACAACAAACTGGCTATACAAAGAATGGACGCAGCTGGTAATTTGTGGCACATACAGAGCCAAACCCCAACAAGGAGACAAGATACTGAACTGATAAATTACAAGAATGATGTACAAAAAGACAGGGAAATGTTGGAAGCAATTTTCTCTTGCAGAACCAAAGCAACACTGCAGCTCAAGTGCAGGAAAACTGAGAGTTAAACATTTCCACATTTCAGCTTGCAACTTCCTAACTCCATTACCTTTTTATTAATTGCATTTGAGACTTCACTAAACTTCAGCTTGGGCTATTTTTAAAACCTATCTGACTCAACTTATTGCTGCCCAGAACAAAGATTAAACTTCTAATTTAGCTGCAGATAATTACGAGGCTGCAGGTCAGACCCCCAGTGTAATGTGGTAGGGTGTCCCAGTCAAATTGATAGGTGTTAAAAAAAAAACCCAAAAAACAATAGTAGCAGAGCTGGGGGAAAGAGGGGATCATCTTCAGTGAGAGAGGAATCTTTCTGCCTCCCTCCCTGCTGAAGTTACTGGGATTAACAATTTCTTAAGTAGGGACAGATTTGTACTTGGTACCTACTTGGTACTGACAGCAGGGCTCTCACCAAGGAGCATTTTCATACACAGCAATGAATCTTTCCTGAAATTTCCACTTTTGGTAACAACATCCCCTCTAGTTCTCCGTGTTCCCATACAGTCCCTGCTATTTCTCTATTGATCTCAGTGCTGGAAGTCAATCTTTCAATTACTCAGTCCCTTGATGTCTTTCTGACTATTTTTTTTTGCCTTTCCCTAATGATCGTTTTCCTTCCAAGAGCCTGATACTTTACCCTTATTTTATAAATCATAGACTCATATAATTGTTTAGGTTGGAAAAGGCCTCTAAGATCAGAGAGTCCAAACATTAACTCGGCACTGCCAGCCCCACCACTAACCATGTGTCCAAGTGCCATATCCACACTTCTTTTAACTCCCTCCAGGGATGGTGACTCCACCGCTGCCCTGGAATTTATACTCCTTCAGCACCAGCAGGGGCCCCTGATATTTAATGAGAAAGGGCTTACTTACTCCCCCAAATAGCAGGAAAAAAAGATGCCAAAATAAGGGAGGATAAAGGTGTCTTTTGTCTTTTGATATGTGGCATATTTCTCATTAATGCTAATCTTAAAGAGCAGTGCTAGTGGAGATTAATTGAATCACATTCATCTAAAAGAACTTGTCCTTATAGTTTAAACTCTTCCTTCTTCAACTCAAGGCCATTGTGCCTCCTACTACCACCTATGGGAATGGCAAAAATCCCCACCTTCATTATATGGTTACCTTCAGGAGCTTAAAAGAATATTTATGCAACAATCTCAATCCTCGGTCATTATCTGCCCAAAGAGACAGCTTCAGTTCACCAACAGCTACTGCAATCAGCCAGAGTTAGTAGTGCCTCGCCTCTCAGAAAGGTACCAGGCTTTTCAAAGTAATTTTAAAGTATTTTCAAAGTATCCCGGTACCCAAATGATAGAAACATATGTTTCAAACATCACCCTAGACATTTGTTTCGTGGAATATGCATCCTGCTGTTTTTTCAGTCCCACTTTCAGTTTGAGTCGCTGTTTTTTCAGGTCTGGTCACTGAGGTTTTCATCAAGATATTCTGCTGCTCTGTCGAGGTTATCTTGAAATTTGATCTCAGGTCAGTTTAATGTTTTCTCTAAATACACACTGAAAATAATAAACGCACCACTTCATATGATATCCAAGCACCACACAAAGCTTAATGCCTCTCCTCATCCCCAGATATCTTCATTTAGTTACTCCCTTCTTTTCTCTGCTGGTCTAAATCTGCAGACTTGCATGTGCAAACAGAGACTGGGACAAACACCTAAGCATCTAAGCAGTCAATAAACACAAGAAGGGCCATCAAGATTTGCTGACAGCACTAAACAAACACCTGATGTTATGATGCTGCTGTGGTAAGGCAGGAAGATCAAATTCCTTTTGAAATATGAAGTGATGGAGACAAGGCAGAACAAACTTGCTGGAAATCTCAAAGAATTTAAGCAAACAGGCTAATCAGGCCAGATAGAAGACTGGTGAGAAGAGAATGATTTGGGGAGGAAAAGCACACAGCAAGCCAGCCATTCTGGTGTCCAGCTCAAAGCTACTACTGTCACCCAGGCAAGCTATTTCTATTTTCAGTGGGCTGTGCCTAGAGATGAGTATCACACACCAGTTATTAAAGCAAATTCCTGCATTCAGATGCATACACAGAGCCACACTGTCAGTGTACACAGACACACAACTGACACCACAGGATCTTCAAAACCTTCCTGCTACTTTTGTGTATTGTCTGTGACAGCATAGGTCAGCTGTAAAGCTTCTCTCCATCTAGTCTCATACTATCTGTGCAACTTGTAAAAGTGCTGCAGCCAATATCTGCCTAAACCTCACAGATGTCGTAGAACAATTGCTTAAAAATTATTTACACTAGGTGGATGGAATCATCTGAAACAGAATTTGAGGCTCATTAAACAGCTCCTTGACAAATATTTGTCAGCATTTCTCATTTGTAATTAATTATACTGGGCTTTACCTGACGATAATTTAGCATGGTCTCAAAACAGACTAATGCCTGTGTGCTGAACAGAAATTAGCTCAGCAAAGGCATGGTGAGAAATTGTGACAGTTTTATGAAACAAGAATCCCCATTTAAATGCAAGTCCCCTGCTTCCCACCCCACTTCTATCTGTGCTTTATAAATATCTGTGTCCCATTTCAGGCTTGTCAGATGAGCTGCCAGAGTTGAAGCTAAACAAACATCCGCAGAAAAAATTCATTACCTTACTCAGTGTTCAGAAAACCTGAAACCAACTGCTTACTCCATAGGGATGGTCAGAGCTGACTCAGGAAACATAAAGTACTTCCCAGGCTTTAAGCCATCTTAACATTCAGGTCAGATTTCCTTTCTCATCACAGCAAACCATCTTCACCACAGCACGTCAACAGCTATGTCACATCAGTCTCCTGCCAGGACACCTCTGCACTGGGGGGGGTAGGAGGGAGACAAACATTTTCCTGAAACCCCATCTCACCAAAGAGCTCTGCAGAAGCCTCCTTGCCAGCACTGCCAGAGCACATAATGGAGAGAGTCACTCCAATGGATTGATTTATCACATTCTGAGGAACAACCTTTCCCTGTCAAACTGGTGTCTAAAATGCCCAGCTGGATTTGGAGAACCTTGTGCTATTATTGCTGGTAACAAACACACCAGCAGTGCAGCACAGACTCCTCCAAGTCAGCTTAGCAAGCCACGGGTCACACTAACACAGGTGCAGAGTGTCTGTGCCTTCCTGCTTTTCCAGGCTGGGACATTTGGGGAGGTCAGGGCAGCAACGTGTGAGTAACTGCTCTGGAGTGAACCACAGAGCTGCTGTCAGTCCCAGAAGGCCACTCAAGGGAGAATCTGGTGAATCAGATCAAATCATAAGATTACATCTCAGCTGCTTTACTACAGATTAAGGGCTGGTTTCCAAAGGTCAGGGTTCCAAAATGCTCCCCAGCGTAGGGGACAGGCCCATATTGCACACAGCTCCATTAAAGTCTTGCAAGGCCAGGCAAGGATCGGTCCAGCCACATCTGCAATGACACTGGAATTGCTCAACTGTCACTCCAAGAAGGAAAAAATCCACAATGAGATCCCACTGTCTTCATTTAACTCCCTTTTCTTCAGCATTCCCCTTACAAACAGTACAGACATCAAGGTATGAGTGCCATAAACACAGAGACAGATAACCAGAAGCAGATGGCCTCTATTTCAACACCAAACAATTTACACTTGAGAAGTATGAGAAGGCTACGGACACCTGGACAGAAAAGCAGTTCCCAGAGTGGGAGCTGGTTAAAGTTTTGCTTCAAGGGATGGGAACTTTTATCAACACAACCATAACAGACTGGATGACTCCTCCTGAAGTCAGAGTGGCATGGGATTTGTGTTCTTGTGCAGCACCTGTGTCCCTTTACCATCTACAAGTTTCTCACAACCTGGTATTTTGCACAGGTTGGGCTTTTTCAGTCACCCCAACAAAAAGCACTTAGTAAAAGGTGAAATCAAGCTGTGTGGAAGTTCTTGTTCCTTGTTTTACAACCTGGTATGTAAGAATGTCCTGGGGTGCCACCTCACACCCAGCCAACCCACACCCCCACAGCTGCAAGGATGTCCCCAAAAGCAGAGAGCTCAGCTTTGTCCCTCCACGGTGGCTGTCCCCTCCTGCATGAACCACACCTGGGCCCCCTCTTCTGAACTGTGGGCTTAGAGCCTACAGTGGATGATGTTCTCCATTTTCCCTCTCACAGTTTTTCACACCAAGCAGACAAAACACTATCTCTGCACCCTCTCAGCTACGCTAAGCCTGAGAAAAGGCTGCAGGTCAAGCACAAAGCATGCACTGGGAAAGTCTTGTCCACATTCTGAACACAAGTGTCTTCTGGAACCTGGGGAAGCCAGGAACCATCTCCATGGCCTCCAACGAGCTGGGGCAGACCCACAGCATGAGATAAATAAAAACCAGGACACCTCTCCACAGCACCCAAAGCTTCTTAACTCAACTCAGACACATTCACACCTGAACATCTCACCAAGGCTGAGGTTCTCACTCCACCAGCCACTCGCAACCTCCTCACCACACCAGAATTACAACAAAAACTCCAGGCTGCCAGATGCAACAGAGAGCAATTGCTGCCACACTGGGCTAGTGCCTTTAGACACCTTCATCTCCCTCTGATCTTCAGAAACAAGTTTCTCAACGCGCATACAGAGCTGCAGGAAAAAGCACCTAACAACGATTTTGTGACATTATTTCTTAACGCAGCATGAAATCGTTAGGTCAAAACGTGCCACCTATCACATGAACATTAAAAGTATGTCAAGTCTCAGTGTGCAAGCTATTGTTTTATCTGAATGTGATATTAGCTGGCAGAACTGGGTAATGTATCTGTGCTC
>JAHLSL010000264.1:2005505-2024973 GCA_025920805.1 Petroica traversi
CGGCCCCGAGCACCGCGCCACTAACACCGCGCCCCGAGCACCGCGCCCCTCGCACCGTGCCACTAACACCGCGCTCCTCACATCGTGCCATTCACACAGCCCCTCACACCGCCCTTCACGCCGTGCCCCTCACACCGAGCCCCGCACACCGCCCTTCGCACCGTGCCCCTCACACCGTGCCCCTCACACCGTGCCATTCACACCACCTTCGGACACCGTCCGTCACACCGTGCCATTCACACCGCACTCCTCACACCGCCCCTCACACCGTGCCCCTCACACCCCCCTTCACTCCGTGCCCCTCACACCGCCCCCAGCCGTGCCCGTCCTGCGCCGCCCTGGTGCCACTCTGGCCATCGGGCCATGCAGGGATGTCCCTCACGGGAAGAGCGTGCGTGTGGATGGCACGGCGTGTCCCTCTCTGGAGTCATTCCAAACCCACCCTGACGTGTCCCTGTGTCACCTGCTCCGGGTGACCCTGCCGTGGCAGGGGAGTTGGACTGGATGATTTCCAGAAGTCCTTTCCAAATGCAGCCATTCTGTGGTTCCGCAATTTGGTGTCCAGCCCTTGTCCCCTGCCCGGTGTCCTTCCCTTGCAGCCCGGGGCTGCCTCAGGTGCTCGCCCCTCATGGCCTCGGCTGCTGCCGGGCACTGCCCCTGCCCAGCCTTGAGGTGGGCATTGCTCCGGCTCCTGCTGTCCCTGAGGAGAGCCCGCACCCCTCTGCCCCGGGATGGCGGCTGTGGCCACTGCCAGGGTGACCCTATGACATGACTGGCACAGATACTGATTCTGCGGGCAGAACAACCTGTGGCTGCCCACCTGCAGCTCACCTGTCCTTGGCTCTGCCCTTCCCACGCTCGTGTGGCCTTTCGCCAGTATCAGCCTCGGCTTTGTGTCTCCCCTCTTCATGTTCCTGGCTCCGTGGTATTAGGGTATATTGCCTGTGTCACCTCAGCACCAATGAACTGTGGAACGAACAAAATCACTTTTTAAGCTTATTCTTATGGTCACCCTTTTCACCTGGCGCTTCTGTCTCCTGCCCAGGGGAACCTGCTGAGGGAATAGGCATGGAAGGAGAAGGGCTTGTGGAGCTGTTTGGTCTGTCTTTGGGGAGAAAGCATTAGGAGCAGAGCCTTGGGGGAATCAGGACATTTGCTAGGAAGGGAGAAGGGTAGAGGAAGAGCAGGAAACAGGATGGAAAAGAAAACCCAGCCTGTGAAGTCCAAATGTTCAAAACGGAGAAGAGGTGCTCTGGAAGTACAGCACTGGGTTTTTCCCCATCCACCAGGTGATCATGCTATTGTGTAGTTTGAAATATATTAGGGGAGATTGGAAGGGCAGGTAGAAAAAGAGAAATCATTTAATGCTCCTTCTCCACAAAGAACCTTCTCTACAAGAACCAAATCTGTCTCCTGTAGCTGCTAATCATTCTTCCATTGACATCCCCAGCAAGGGGAACGCACACAAGCTGAGTGTATTTTTCCAGTATTCTCCCTCTGGGCTGCTCTGACTCTCAGGAGATGAGGCTCTGCTTGATTGTATACTGCATTGTTTACTCTGTACCCTTAGGCCACCAATCAAGTAATACTTTTAATATGTTTCTATGAGCATTAAGTGATTATGTGAAACACTGGGAATTGGATACACCCTCTGTATCCAGAAGGCAAATGACACCTTTGCCACCTCTCTGCACACCACATCTCCCGGATGGCACGCAGTGACTTTTAAGCTGGTGTGAGCCAGAAGAGGAGGAAGCACAAAGCTGTCGGTAACCCGAGAGTGTGAGAGCGTGTACCTCACAGAAGGCCATGCTGCTCATTGCAGAGGCACATGGCTAGTTTTTAAACATTCTCAAATATCAAGCTAGAGAATATCTCCTAATCTGACCTTAAATCTCCCTGTTCAGACTTTTTTTTTGCAGTTTAACAAATGCATTTCTCTGTCTTACTTTGAGTTCTTTCGTCTCATTGCTGCCTGCTAGATCTATACAATCTGACTATACAGAAGCTGCACTAGTATTGCTGAAGTGTTACAATTTGTGTGTACCACAACCTCCAATGTTATAAGATCTCTGTCTTCTGAGAAATATTAAGCTGTGCTGTGTCAAACAACTGTTACCTGTTAGGTTTTTTTTGAAAATAACTTCGTAATTTTCAGGGCAATATAATTGATTATAGTTTCCTGCATATCCATCACCATTAAAGTGACTTAAGAGACCTGTAGTCAGACACATTTCTGCAGACATTCATTGCATGACTGAAAGTCTGCTCAGTCTGTTTTCTTCTTGAATGCATGTATGTGGAAAACAGACACGATACGTGATTCATTTTGCATTCTTTGTAGAAACAAATCCCCAGACTTGCATGTCTGCAGGAAAAAAATAAGATTAAAACCCATCCATCTAACTCATCCTCCATTGAAAAACATTTTTGTTCTGTGTAATATTTACGTCAAACATTAGAAATCACAGGTCACCTTCTTGGGTATGATACAGGTGAATTATCCCATTTCTGGGTCTGATCCAGCAGGAGCATTTCCACGAACTTTAATTGATTTGGGAGTATCAGTCAGATCCTTGGGAAGTCCTTTCTCCAGTGCGCTCTTGCCTCCAGCTGAGTATTTCAAGTCATCTTAGCAGAAAGAATGCCACAGACCTCCACACACATTTGTTCTTAGGCTGCCTGTTAGCTTTCCTCTAGAAATACATCTTGCCTGGCATCTGGTGTGAGAAAACAGCATACTTCTTTCCCTCTTTTTTTTTCTTAGGCTCTGGTACCTTGCTGAGTCACTGTTTTTGAGGTTAATGACTAGTGTACTCAACTGGATACTCAGTAATTAACACCCACGGAAAGGGTACTTCTCCAGCAAGTACTAGCAGACCTATAATCTTCTGATTTGAGACAGATACCAAAAGCTTTCTGCTCCTAAATAACAAAGACAGAAAGGTTAACACAGACCAAAAGCAACAATTGCAACTTCCATGTCAGCATTAGGCATTGGAACAAAACAAAATTTGCAACTGTAAAAACACTGGAAGCCGTTTTCTTAGGACTAGCCCCTGGCATACCTAAATGGAAAGGATATTTTGAACTAACTTGAATATCAGGAGGTAATTCATTGCTTGAGGAAACGGAAAGAACCTTGCTTCTAGCAAGAGTGACTTGCACTTTGCTTTGGCATTAAGCTCCTAAGATGGAATTTTTGAGTTCAGTCCGCATAGGAATCTCAGCAGAGGCAAATGTGCCTTTCTGAGATTAGCATCCTTTTAGGAGATGGGTAGTTTAAAATAGTAAACTGTCTGTCTTGCAGACTATTATTTTTGTTTTAGAAGGAGTTTGAGCTGTGAACACAAAAAGACCAAGAGAAATGGGGGGGGAAAGCCTTTTTGTTATTGTTTCCATCCTGCTCATACAGTGCATTTGTAAGAATAGCAAATAATGAGAACCAAAATTCTAATACAAAATAAAAGCCAGGGTGATTGTGTGGATGGCAGAGGACTTTAAAACAGTTCCATAAACCAATTTTATCCAAATTGTATTGCTTATCAGAGAGGATCGTCTGGCTTCGTAGCTAAGGGCTGCACCTGTTGTTTTAAAAGGTGTTTTCCTAGGAGGTGGTTTGAAACAGAAACAGCTACAGAAGAAGGAGCATCCGAAGTAAACCAACACGGAAGAATAGAAACCCATGACCTTTAAAAAACCCAAATAGTTCAAGAATAAAGATAAAGGCCATACCAAAAGTAGTTATTTGAAACCCAGGGGAAGGCAGGTTTCCAGAACAACGTCAAGAAAAAATACACAGAGAAAAGACAATTGTTCCTTTCACAAATGAAGGAGCTAACCCAGTCAGTGGAACTCACTGCCACGAGGCAGCTCTGAGGTCCAGAATAATGAGAACTCTCCAAGTAACCAGAATATTGGTTACAAAGTGGCTGAAGGAGATGTACATTTTAATGCCTCAGAACCTAAAGCAGTTTCTAAAACAAAGCAGGAGACAGGAGGGTGAACTGCTGGGCCATCAGCCTGATCCAATCTGCTGGGTCAGGGCTGGCACACACCTGAACCTGTGTTTGCTTCTCTGGTGTTTTAGTTCCTGGATTTGGAACAATGCTGTATCCATCCTCGGGTACCAGGAGATCATCAGGGAGCACATGAAAAAGCTGGTAAATTAACTGGTTCTGAAAAGTTGAAGTTTGGGTTTTTGTAGCTAGTAGAAATAATTGTGTAATGGACAGCTATTTCTCAAAAATAGCTTAGCGTTCAGGAAATCTGGGAATGGAGGGTGGGAAGAAAAAGCTGGATGGCATCAGCGGAGGTACAGGTTTCCTCAGAAAAGATGAAAAACTAATTCATCTATATTTCTTGTTTTTCTAATTGGTTATAATACAACTCAGAAGTATCTATGACTAATTTTATCAGGGGGGAAAAAAGAAAAATCAGATCATGCGGAGGTAAGAACTTCAGAGTCTTGATTTATTCACTCACGTGGATCTATGGTAATTTACAACAGGGGAAAATGTGGTCCCTGGAGAACAGGACAGTCAAGAGCAATAAAGCTGTATCTTGTATGTCCAGACAAGCTCAAGAATTTTTGGATCCTGCTGGTTTCTTGGGATTTCTTAATAAACACCCTAAGCAGACTAAACCTGGGCTTCCAATAGCCTGAGATTCCTTATCCCACAGTATGAACATTGGTGAATGGCAGCATTCATAAATACAGGGTGAAGCAGGTGCCACTGTGTTTCAGGAAGCTTCATTTGAAAACATTATTCTGAGTTATGTGGATAGAAAAAATACTGTATTGATTGTGAAACTGTAAAGAATGGTGATAAATGGCAAGATCAGAGTTGGTGTCATTGTGGGTGGAGTATCCTGAAAGGTTTGGTGCTGCAGCCCTGCATTACTGAATATCTAATATCCAAAATATCGAATAACTAGAACATTAATGACATTTGGAGACCACACTGGATTTTGAAGAACCATCAATATTCACGTTCTTGGAGGAACAAGTAGAAGATTTTCACCAAGAACAAGATCTTAAAAAAAAAAAAATCATAGAATAGAATCACAGAATCATTAAGGCTGGAAAAGATCTCCAAGATCATTGGGTCCAGCTTCCTTTATTGGTTCCTGGCCTTGTCACCAGACCAGAGCAGTGACCACCACGTTCAGTTGTTCCTTCAGCACCTTCAGGAATGGCAAAGCCACCACATTCCTGGGCAGCCCTTCCCAATGCCAGACCACCTTTTCTGAGAAGAACTTAATATTGAGAAAGGTAGTTAATTATATTCACTGTGGAAACCAAGCACAAGCTGCAAATTACAGTTCTTCAGTTAGCATCCTGTAAAGTGGACTGATCTTCTAGGGTGAAATTCTGACCTCAGTGACATTTCATGAGAAAACTGTTATTTTCTTCAGGAAATTCAGATGGGTTTACAATTTGATGGTGGGAATTTTTTTAATGTGAATAGGAGATTTAGGGCATATACCTGCCTTTTGGTCCCTTCAAAAGTTGTTCACTGAAGCATATTGCTAGGTAGGTAGCATATGTCTCTGCCCTGAAAATTGGTCAGCTTTTATTACCAGAAAACACCAACTTTTATAATTTAGTTATGCTGAGTTCAGATTGCACTATCGCGTGCTGATATGTCACAGCAAACAACCAATTTATATCTTTCCTTCCCTCCTGCCTTCACCAAAAAGCATGTAAAAGAAACACAAGAATGGATTTTTTTCCATCATTTAAAATCAGTGTTTAAGGGAAACTATGTTTTAGCCCATCATAGGTTATGATATAGAGAGAACTACACGAAATTTAATAGCCTGGGTTATCCAGAAGGTCAGACTACCTGATCCTGGTCTTTTCTGGCCTTTTAAGTCTACGAATAAATTAGAAACCTGATCTCTGTAAGTTTTAATTTCAGAGCAGACTTTGTGAAAAGGGCTAGAGTGGAATTCCTAATGAATTACATCCTCCTCCCTTCATTTTTCTCCCTGAGAAACGGTTTCTTCTGTAAAACAGTGTTTAGTTCCCTATCTTCTAGATTACAAAAAATTTATATCTCTTTATGTCTTACATTGTAGTGTGTGCCAGCACAGCAATTATTAAAGCATTTTTATTGATATTACACAGCTCTCTATGAAATGTGAATTAAATTTATCATGAAAATTGATTTTTAATGACAGCTCAAGTTTACATTTCTGAAGTTCATACCTTTCCACTATTTTTCCTTGGCACTAGAGTAGTACAATATCTTTATTTGTCAGAAATTGATTAGGAAATATGCTGTAGTTTACTCACATTTATCAGTGTGATTCTACTGATGAAAACAATTAAGTTTTCTGTTAGAGTTGCAGAGATCAGAATTCAGCTGGTCCAAATCTGCACATCCGAGTTCCTGAAGTCCCTCATCTGCACTTAGGCATTTATAAGACTGTCTTGATTTTTAAAGCTGTTGAATGGGCTCAGCTTTCATTCTAGTTTTATGAGAATTATGGGACACCATATCCCTGGAATCAATCTGTCATCCTCTGCCTCTTTTTCCCCCTATATTATCTTTCCTTATGACTAACGAAATGCTGAAGGTAACTTCTGGATTAGCAGCCTGAGCATGACACTGGATGCTAAACCAGTTACACTGCAGGGAATGCTGCTTTTTAATCTACCTGATTCTTCAGCTGCTCCAGATGGAAAGGGAGAGAGAATTTTCTGGGCTTGCTGTTTAACACGTTTGATGAAAACAGTGGTTTGACATGGAACATGCGGGAGCAGAGTCTGGGCTCACAGCATGACTAGGTGTCCTCTGGCCCTAAGTAATCTCAGGACAGAAAGGCACAATGTGAAATCAAATGCAATTATTGACTACTCCAAACAACATTACAACAACTGAGCATCAAGTCTGCCTAGTGCTCAGGCAGCTTCCAGAAGAAATTAGGGCTACATTAGTGTAAGTTACTGTGGAAAAAACCTTCAGCTTGGCAAAAATGTCACTTACGCTTCTCCAGAATTGCTGTATTTCTGTAAGACACATCTGTGCAGGAGTTGGGGGGAGCATTGGGTTGTTTTTCATTGGCTGATGGGGGAAGGATTATTGGTTGCTGTTAAAAATGATCCCAAGCAAACTTTTACAAGGTCTTCTGTGACTACTAAAACCTGAGTCTTTGAAAATGTACTACAACTCCAGTTGTTGTTTAGAGATAATTCTCTTAGATCCAAATGCTTCCATCTGAAATGCAGTGCAGAGAAAGGAAAAAGGGAGAAGGAAATTTGATGGAAGTCCCTGAAAGCAGAGGGAGAAGAAATCTGCAGTTTCTCTCATTTAAACACTTGATATGCTGAACTTGGGCACTGAGGCAGTCCCCTGGCCTGTGTGCTTACCTGTGCTGAGATCTGGGAGGAGGACAGTCCTGTCCTGGCTGGGTGGAGTACTGACACATTGGAATCTCTTCTGGAAGGTGATATCAGACACGGTGAGGTTATCTTGTTCTTTAACAATGAATACATGATCATAGGTCTGTGAAAATGCCTAGGAAGAGCCTGTCTTTACAGGAGCGCCCTGAGATTCAGGCAAAGGATTTTGATCCTCCTCAGCTGGTTTGGTGTATTCTGTAGCTATAAAGGGCAGTAAAATACTTTCCTCCGTGGATTATATTGTATATTTCCAGCCATTTTTTTCACCTCTTCCTGCACTCAGACCTAAGGGTCTCTTCATGAGCAAATGAATGAGACAAGGGATGGAGGCATTTTCTCACAGTCCTGCAAGATGTGGTATGGCTGCTGCTCCTACAGTGATGCAGCATCTCCCTCCAGGGAGGAATGAACATATTTTCCTGACCTCTCATCTCTTGTGTTTTTATCTCATTTTTTCCACTCTTTCTTCCCTTCTACCTGTGCTCTCTTGCATCTCGTTCGTGACCACTCGACTCTGCATTTTGTTCTGGAGAAATGGAGATTTCAGCCATCTCTGGAAAAGCAAGTTTGTTTGTTTGTAAACAATAAATCATGACTGGCAGCCTTGTGTCATGAGACACCCAATCCTTCTAACTACTCGACATAACTGGAAATCTCAGGCACCTTTAAAAATCCCAGCATGATTTGGGTTGGAAAAAACGATAAAACTCATCTTGTTCCACCCCCTGCCACGGGCAGGGACACCTTCCACTATCCCAGGTTGCTCCAAGCCCCATCCAACCTGTCCTTGGGCACTGCCAGGGATGGGGCAGCCACAGCAAATCTGGGCACCCTGTGCTCAACCTACAGATCTGATAATATGCTGCAGATAGCACACAACAGCCTTGATATTTACAGAACTTCATTGATAATGTCTCGTTGTTTACTTGCCCAAATCTTAAATATCCCATCAGCAGACATTGCATATATTCTGCTCTGAGAAGGCAATCCCTTTTTATCTTCCATGAATTTGAAAATACACTATGCTCCTTGAACGAAAAATAAAAATAATAATGAGGCAGGCACAAGCAATATAAATCAATATAGAACTATTGATGTCAATAGAGCTATGCAAATATATACTCACTGAGGATGACACATAAAATCAAGCCCTAACTTTATATGGAGAAAGATAGAAACTTCAGCAGCAGTATTAACTACACTTTTCAGCTCTGCTCAAAATGGATTGTGGAATAAGTCATAGTTGTAATAAGTAATTTGAGAAGGTTGTGAATTCTTCTGTGAGCTTGTTGCATTGGGAGACAGAAGAAAAATCAAAGCACAGGCTTGGAAGTAACATTTCCCCCTGATATTAACAATAAAACTGTGATACTTCTTGCTTTTAAATAACAATTCTAATTTGTTTTTGCAGGTTGTTGTAAATTCTTCTCTGCCCCAAAGAGTCTGGATTGCAAAGTGCCATAAAAATGCCACTGCAAGTAAGTGATTTGCATCAGCATTGGTCACCTTTAGAGTTTTACTGAAAACATCATTATTGCAGAAATAGTTTCTGGCTGCAATGAGCATTGAAGTCATACTGCAGGGAAAGTTCCCTGTGAGGGGCTGGGTTGCTTGGATAAAGATCCTATAGACTAAACACTAAACATACCAGCATTGTTAGTGCATTGCTACTCTTTTTAGCAGAAGATGATGTTGGACTCACACAAAGCTCTGGTGGTGACAAAACAACAACTCTTAATTTTCATTAAGCTGCCAGCCCAACACTGGTTTACCAGCACAAGAATTACCATATGTGTGAAGTCACATTGTGACCTGATGAGCTCCTTTTGACTCTGAGGTTCTCTGCTGTCAGAACTGACCACAGAAATGGGTAAACAAAGGGTAAACACAGCAACGAACAAAAGAAGAATTACTTAGTAAATCATCATCTTAGCAATTGATGTGTACACCTACCCCAGAAGTTCATGTAACAAAACTTTTATGAGTTAAATATTCACCTAGTATTCATTTCATAGATGGAATTGTACCTCATGCACATTAACAGAGATAGTTCCTGAAACACCAAGATCAGTTTGGCTCCTGTATCCTGAAAAGAACAAAAAAGAAAAGAAATTGCCATAGCAAATTGTAGCAGAGTTAAAAGGCTTAAAAGAGTGTTCAACCAGCAGACAATTTTAAGTAAAACTAATAAAACATGGCCACTTCATTATTCATTCATGAGGAAAGGCTGAGTTCAGACACTGTGTTTCAGTGGAGAAGCTGCTCTATAATATCCTGTCTCTTGTTCATCATTCCCACAATCTCCATACACATCTTGTTCGTGTAGCAATTCTTTCAGTGCACTGAAGACCAACCAACCCAGGGAAGTCAAAGAAGAAATCCCCACTGTTTTAATAGACTTTAAATGCAGTCTTGATCACCATCTTCCCAATTCTGGGATGGAGCACTGCACAGTACAGAACCTCATGCTGACAGCATTCTGCTTTCCAGGGAATAACCTCTCCCTTGTTTCCCTGAATCCTTATGAAAATCCTGGGGCTGCTCCTCATGGGTTCAGTTGCAAGAACCTCTTCCTTTAATTTGTAGCAGGCCTGTAACATCAGGTGAAGAGACACATCAGGAGATTTATGATCTGTTTTCTGGCTCTGGTTCTGACACATGTCATGAATAGTAGTGTGCAAATTACTCCAGTCATTTGTTCTTCATTCAGATGGTCATGAAACAAGGGTGGAATTAATTTCCCTGTTTGCAGAGTGCCTTGATACCGCTCACAAGAGCAGAGCTGAGCCAAGGCTGTGGCTCTGAGGACAGGCTGCCTCAGGCACACAGGGCTATGGTGAGCAGAGGTTTCTAAAGTCAAATAATTTGGATAGACTCTATGGGAATTTTCATAGGCATCTAGATTACCAAGGCAAGTTTAAAATAATCATCTTTAAGCATCACTGGCCATAATCACTCCAGTCATCCTCTCATGCATACCCAGTTCACCACTTACTCTTTGCATTCTTCCTGTGCTCTTTTCATACAGAGATCTTTGAGCCATAAAACTTCCAGGAGTGTAACCTACTGCTGTATGAGGCAAAACACCAAATAGTTAAGAAAACAAGGAGCATCAGGGTCCATTGAAGAAACAGTTTGGGTGGGCAGAAGCTGTTTTCTGATTTTACTGATCTGATGCACTCTATTTTAATGTTCTCCTTTTCCTGTCAGAGTGTTCTTGCCTTTTAAAATTTAATTTCTTGATCTGACATTTTCTCCTGTCCTCCATGCCACTTGCTATAATTACTCTTTCACTTTCCAATCCAGCTTTTTTTTTTTTCCTGGACTGAAATTTACTTGTAATTTCTCAGGAAAAAAAACCTCCTTGTTAAAAAACAAATGCCATGGATAATTGATGGGGGAAAGGGAGGAAAATAGGAGAGGGAGGATTATTGCTTGTAAGGGCACAGTTGAGGTAATAAAGGAAAACAGCAAGATCTTTACAACACAGCATAGGAAGTTACAGTAGTAGGTGGATCAAAGACCAGCCTTTGAAGGTCCCTTTCCTAGAGCTGCCAAAGAGCTGTGTCCCAGCCCTGGGGCACCACAGAACCATAGAACAGTTGAGGTTGGTAGAGATTTTTAAGATCATTCAGGCCAGCCTTTACACACTCACAGAATCATAGAATCTCAGAATGGTTTGGGTTGGAAAGGACCTTAAAGCTTATCCCATTCTCCCCCCTGCCATGGGCAGGGACACCTCCCACTGTCCCAGGCTGCTCCAAGCCCTGTCCCACCTGGCCTTGGGCACTGCCAGGGATGGGGTAACACAGCTTCTCTGGGCACCTGTGCCAGGGCCTTACCATAAACCAATGGCTGGTACTGCATCACAGAATTTCTCTGGGAACATCACAGCAAACCAGAGTATGGAAATGCTAGACACACGTTCAGTAGGAAGTACTTTTTCTAACATCCTAACTTAATAGGGCTTTATTATTTCAGCCAACTGTAAAATCAGAACATGACTCACTAGCCTGACAATGTTATCTTGTCAAGATCCCAATTTGTTGACTGTTGGAAGGGTTTTTTTCTTCTTGTTTTCTATCTGCTTTTGGTTATCCTCAATTCTCTTTTCGTTTCCCTTTGTATTGATTTGCAATTTTCCTTTCTGCTTTTCACATTTCACACACTTAGATTTCAGTGATTTGGCTTCCTTTCTTTCTTAACACATGCATTTGTCTCCATGCTTAAACATATGGAATCTCAATATCTTATCAGCTTTGCAGAACTCTCACCAAGACTTTTCTTCTTCTGTTTTAGCTTGGGTCACACTAATGGTCTTCTGGCAGCTAAATGTTGGGACCTCTTTTCAACTAAAATTAATCAAACCGAAAAGCAGAGTACAGGGGTTCCTTTGATATCCCCTCTGGTCTTTAAGCAAGTTCACAGGCTCAGGAATTACAGTCATATTTGTAGCCCTGCTGAAGAAATGTTAGGGGTTTTAGCAGAAAGTCTTATTTCTTTATTCATTATTAACATATTAACATAAAGGGAAGTACAATTGCAGGAGTGTGAAATATGATTGTCACTGGGCTTAACATTGCAAATGGATGCAATGTTCATGGACATAGCTCAGAAAAGAGAGGGTGCAGCTGTCTCCAGGCCTGGGTTTAACACAGAACTTGCACAGGCCTTTCCATGCAGCAGACTTTGAGCTCCTCTCCAGATGCTTCAGGGGCAACATCAGCTCCAGGCACAGCATTTCTGGGACGCTGTCCATCCTTCTGTGTCTGTCTTGCCCTCAGCCAGGGCATGAATTGCAGCCCAGAAGGGAAGGCATCCCAGCTCCTCTGCCCAGAGCCTCCCAAAGGCTGCTTGGTGTTTGTGGTGTCCTCCAGTGCAGCTTGGACCCAGTGCTACAGCTGGAGGGGAAAGCATACCTCCTCCTCCACCCAGGATGGCATTCAGAAGGCTGATGTATTCTATGTGGTGTGAGGTACCAAGCATTTAAACCTAGGCTATGGTAAAAGCAATTCTACATCTATTTAGCATTGCTGCCATGAGAAATCCCATTTCCTAGAATCTCAGACTGGTTTGATTGGGAGGGACCTTAAAGATCACCCACTCCTCCCCCTGCCATGGGTAGGGGTACCTTCCACTATCCCAGGTTGCTCCAATCCTCATCCAACATGTCCTTAAACACTTGCAGGGATTTCAGTATTTGAAGCTATGTGATTAATCTGAAGCAAAATTTTCAGTGTACAAATAGGCATGGTCTGGACAAGGACATTACAGTCAATGCTGAATTGTATTGGAGATGTGTAAGAAAAAACAAGATGTTTCTTTTTTCAGTTGAAACAATTGGATGAAGCACTCAGTGCTCTGTTCTGGTTGACAAGGTGGAGATTGATCAAAGGGTGGACTCCATGATCCTTGGAGGTCTTTTCCAATCTGAATGAGTCTTTGCTTCTACAATTCCATGATCCCCTCACTGCAATAATCTCTGTGAGAAGAATCACAGCACACACCTTTGCTGAAAGACCATGACTGGCTGAGGTATCTCTTAGATTGCCATGACCTCAGGAGAAGCATGAGTTTTTATCCAGTCTGGTTTTGGTCCTTTTATAACCAAAAATTGTTACTTTTGTTAAACAGCTTCATTTAGTCATTCTGGTCATTTGAACTAAAAATGAAACACCCAGTTTCAATGAGATCTTGGCTTTGTGGAGTTGGATATGATTGGCTCTTACCTCAAATCTCTGTTGTCCATCTCCAGAATTTCTAGAATGACGGCAGCTGAAGACAAGTGGTTGTTCAGTAATCTCAGGTTTTAAATAATAATAGGAAAAAGACATTAGCCTTCAGCATTTTGAAAAACAGCTTTATAAGCCTATGGTATGTAGTATACAAATCACATCCTTTCACAATCAGTTGTTCAATAACATAGTTTTCATAAATCAGCCCTGTAATTCTTCTGGCTGTTGCCTTGATTTTAGAAAATTTGGATTTCAGAGTTTTGAGAGCACGAAATATCTATATCTGTAATTACTGAAAATCCATTTTTTAAAGACCTATTTTTGAAATGGATATGAAATCAATTTACCTACATTGAGTCTCAGAAAATTAATTCTTTGTTCACAGAGTTAGTAGAAAATTTGGGGAGGATTTTCTGTACTCATCATACAGATGAGAGCTAAGAGCTGTTTTGAGCACAGTGTGGAGCTGCAAAAGATCCTGAAGATCTGTATTACCGAGAGGTTTGGGTCAAACAACACAAATTCATATGTTGGGTTTCTTTTTTTCTTTTTCATTATTCAAATCCTCGTAGGCAGTATGAGATGTTGCATTTTCCCAGGGAGCTCTTTCAGAAACACTTCAGACATCGCTCTCCATGGAAGGAGCTGTTGTTTTCTAGAAGTAATTCTCCATCAGTGGAGTGTAAACACAGCTCCACTTTTGGTAGCTTGGCTACACTAAGGTTGTAAATAACAAAGTTTTCACAGGAGTATTTATTGACCGATATATCACTTTTTCCCCAGGGTAGAAAAGATTATTCTGCCCAATTTTATCTTGAAGAAAAAAACCAGGAAACTTCTCTCCTAAGAATCTAGAACACCCCTTTTTGTCAGTGTGTGGGAGCACTGGAACACTGCCACTGCCTCTACAGCTCGCAGTACTCCTGGAGAGCTTCAGTAGAGGAACTTTATTCCTCCAAAGGGCTGGATGCTCCTGAGGAGACAAGTTGATCCCTCCAGAGCTTGGGAGTGCTATAATAGTGGGAATAAATGAACAAAAATGACCAACCTTGAAACAACCAAAATTTGGTGAAAGCCCAGACTGGACTTTTGTTTATGTCATACTCGATAATGATGTTAAAAACAAGAGACAGTTGCAATATTACAATGCCAAAAATGTCCTCCAAGCACAATGCTGTACATTTTAGACAATCAAAATTACAACCCCCGGGAGTACAAGATTTTAATTAAACTGTGACAGAAGATGGTATTTTCAAAATTGAGTAAGATTATACACTTTTAAGAATCTTGAATTACATAAATGACATGAAATTCAGGTATGCCAGCTCTTTCAGATTTATTGATCTCCAATGTCAAGCTCTCTACTTACTTTACTTAACTGGCCATGCTAATTGCCTGTGGACAAAAAAAAAAAAAAAAAAAAAGAGAGAGAAAGAGTAAGGCAAAAAAAAAAGTGGTTCATAAAGGTACCCCAGTTGAACAGGGCTGTGTTTTCTCCTCTTCTGCTCTGTCTCTAATATCTCTTCCCTCCCCCTCAAGCTCTGTTTCTCACTAGGGGTTGATGAAGGTCTATCTGGTTTATTTTTTTATTATTACAGTTTTATTAGGAGTTTACCTCCTATATCCGAAATTCTGTGATAGCTGGAAAATAAGTTAAATGTGACACTCCATAAAATAAGAGAGTTGAGTAACTACAATAGGAAAAGATTTACAATCTGAGTGTGTAAAGCTTTGTGATGTTGTTTTTAGTTGACACCTTATTTCAGTTATTAAACCTTCACCTAGCTTCTTCCTTCTGAACTTGGAGATCTGGAGAGTGCATTTCTTGAGATGTTCTACTGAAGAATTAACATCATGAGTGGTTTGACTGAATCACTGGGGCCCTGGGGAAATGTATGGGGACAGAAACCCCAGATGATGGGACAAGGTCAGAGTGTAGGAGCTGTAATCACTGACCTGCAGAAAAATAACTGCAGGGACAACAGCAAGTCAGGACAAATTGTTCCCACGTCCCACCTGGAAGGTTTCACTCAATGAGTTTACTCTCAGCTCTCCGTGAGGATGCCGTAACACTTCTAGTAAAAACAGAACAGATCTTTACCTTTTTAAAAAGAGGTTCCCTCACCCATCTTCTCCTTCCATCACCCTTTAAAGAGCTGTCAGGTTTTATTTTTGCTGAATCCAAGTTTAGAGTGTGAAGAAACAAACCAACCAGGGACACATTTAAGAGAAACTGCATTTTCTGCAGGTGCATGGGCAAACCAATCTCCCTCTGAACGCCAACATGCACCACCATCTTTTCTTCCCACACCTCTCTGAACTGTCACCTGAACAAGTTATGTTCTGGCAATAGAGACAATAAAACAATATTAATATTCTATGGCCTTTAATAAAGCCCCATGTGGCTCCCTCCATCCCATCAGCCAGAACCCAACAGAGGTTCTCCTTGCAGGGTTGGAGTAGGTGTCTCCATCGTGCTGCCACATCCTGCCTCGTTCTTCATGCTCCCCTGCTTGCTTCCACTCCCTGCCTCTCTTCCTTATCAGAGCAAGTGTTCCAGGGCTGCAAACACTCCATGTTTTACATGTGCACAGTAGTAAGTACAGTGCAATTCCTGCCCTTAGGCACTCACACAAAACAAATCTTAAAAGGAGTGTTACATTTTTGCCTCTCCATATGGCTTTGTGTGGATCACGGCTGGCTCTGAGCTTGGCTTGGCCACAACCATCTTCCCTGTACAAGCAAGGCAGAGGGAAACAAGCCCACGGGAGCTTAAGGAGTGGGTAAGGAGAAGGACTTCAGGGTGGCTGCACAGAGTTCTGGAAGGCTCCTTGACCTGGCGTGACGTGCGGAGGAATTTCAGCACCAAGGGGAGATTGGATGAATGAGTGCTTGGAATGTTGGTCACTGCTGTGCAGTGCCAGCACCTGAGACCTTGCTGGGTCCAGCCAGGCACATCAAGCACAGCTCCTGTGCAAAGCTGAGCACAGACAGCAACCACAGCTGCCCTGGGGCAAGAGACAGCAAGAAGGCTGTCAGAGGCCACCACTTGGGTGATTTTGACAGCTGACAAATATCCTGGTGGAGAATGACCCTTCATCAAAGGCAAAATTAATTATGGATGAGATTTGAAGAAAGTGTTCAGGAGTGCTGTGTTTGGTTGTTAGGTACTGGTGGTCCAGGCTCTCAAGGTCACCACTAAAGGGGATGTTTAATGCCCAGCTGACACTCCTCTTTGATTTCAAGCTCCTTTTAAAATTAATTTGCAAACTTCTTAGCCAGCTCAGATACAGCCTGGATTAGTAACACACACCAATGCTGCCCTCAGCTCCCTCTCCTTTCGCTGCCTTTGAGTATTGCAACTTCTCCCTTTTCTCTTGCTTATCTGAGACTTTCTATCTTTCTGCAGTGTTTTCTCTCTGTGCTGCTCTTATTTCCTTTCTCTGTCCCTCCATGTAATCCTTATCCTTCTCTGTGCTTCGTTTAATCCTGGCTGCCCAATTATGCAAATTACACATTTACATTTTGACAGGGCTCCTCCACCCCTTTTCACGTAGTCATTATTTGTAATACAAATCATCCCCCTTGCTTCCCCCAGTTCCTGACTGCCTCTCAGCTTTCTCACTCAGATGTGATGTTAAAAACATGGGGCTCAGACCTAATCCTTCCTGCAGCCCTGTGCTGAGAGCCATAACCCCAGTGCTGCACTGCACAGGACAGCTCAGAGGGGCTCACTGACCTCCTGCTGCTGTGCTGGATGGAAGGGGAATCATGGAATCACAGAATGGTTTGAGTTGAAAGGGACCTCAAAGCTAAGCCCATTCCACCCCTCACCATGGGCAGGGACACCTTGCACTGTCCCAGGCTGCTCCAAGCCTCATCCAACCTGGCCTTGAACACTTCCAGTGATAGGGCAACCATAGCTTCTCTGGGCTCCCTGTGCCAGGGCCTCACCACTCTCACAGCAGAAAACAGGTCTCACCTGACCACTCCCAGCCACGAGGTGCAGAAGGGCTGTAGTTGCAAGAAGCTGAACTGGGAATCTTATCACAGGTAAGGTAACCTCCCTCTCTCTTCCACTTTGTTCCAGTTGATGCGGGTTCCTAGTAATTGTTTTCAGAAAGTTGTGGTTTTACACCTGTCCCCCAAAGATTAGCTGCAATTGTCTATTGCATGTTGAGGGGAAAAATCATAGAATCATAGAATCTTAAAGAGTTGGAATGGGCTTTAAAACTCCTCTAATCCCCAACCCCCAAGGGGAGGGACACCTCTCACTAGAGCAGGCTGATCAAAGCATTATCTGGCCTGGTTTTGAACACTGTCAGCGCTGGGACATCCACAGCCTCCCTGAGCAACCTGTGCCAGAGTCTCACCACCCTCACAGGGAAGAATTTCTTCTGATATCTGATGTACATTTCCCCCCTTTCCATTTGTGCCCATTCCCCCTTGTCCTGTCTCTCCAGTCCCTGATGCAAAGTCCCTCTCTGGCTCCCCTGTAGCCCCTGCAGACCCTGGGAGGTGCTGTGAGGTCTCCACACAACCTTCTCTTCTCCAGGCTGAACAGCCCCAACTCTCTCAGCCTGTCTCCATAGACAGGTACTCCAGTCCCCTCAGCAACTTCATGGCCCTTCTGGACTCATTCCATGTCCTTCTTATGTTGGGGACAGCAGAACTCCAGGTGGGGTCTGACAAGAGCTCAGAACAGGGGGAGAACTGACCTGCTCCCTTGTCCTGCTGGCCACGCTCCTTTGGATGCAGCCTGGGACTCTGTTGGTTTCTGGGCTGGGATCACTCACTGCTGGCTCGTGCTGAGGTTTCCATCACCCATCACTCCAAGGCCTTCTCCAGGGCTGCTCTCCACCACCTCTCTGCCCAGCCTATGGGTGTGTCTGGGATTGCCACGACCCAGGTGTAGGACCCTGAACTGCACTTTGCTGAACCCACAGTATCTTTAAAAACAAAATTCAGATAGAGAAATTAAATGCTACATCTTCATAACTTAATTAGTAAAACTCCCAAGATTTTACAATAGCACCTTCAACCTTAAGTTGCATTTACTACCACTGCACTCTGAAGCAGATATTATGTTCCTTCATCTCTAAAGCATATAATTTTTTTCCAGTAGAGTAGCATCGGTTTCTGCTTCCATTCCCTCTCTTGCTTGGAGGAGATTTGTTTCTGCAGACTAGTGTTTTATTTGGGTAAGGCCTTATTTATCTTTATTCTAAGTACATCCTGCTCTGTGTTTACATTGGAGAAGACAAGGTCAGAGAAGCATGCATCTTATTTAGACTGGAAAGTGCTGAAGTCTGAGGGCTCCCAGTGAGAAGTCTCCCAGCAGTAGGCATTACTCCTACTGCTCTCTCAAGATGATCTTCATTAGCTCCCACATTAGTTCATTACCTCATCTCCCAAGAAGCTTCATATCTGTGACGTGTTACACAGTGGCAAAAATTATATTTAAAAAGCCATCTTAGCTTCACTAGACTGGGGCCAGACTTACTCAAAGCACCACTGGCATCTCCAGTCTTCACCATCCTCACAACAGCCAGTATAGTGGGATTATTTTCACGTTACCTACAGATGTAGCAGCACAGCCCAGGAGATGGCCATCAGCAAAGGTCAGAGAGGCAAAGGCTGGGAGGGCAGCAGCATCACCCACAGTTTACAGAGAAGCATGGTAGATTAGCCCAAGCTCAGCAAGAAGCCCTCAGGAAAGCTGGCAGCCAAGCCTGGGCACTCCCAACCACTCACCATGGAGTTTGCTGTGTGATTTACCCATACAGGAATTTTTATAACGGGAATGTATTTTTCTTCTTCTTTCTCTGTCAAGCTTGAGTGAGCACATGGTCACAAGACAAAATTGCCTTTGCTTCCCAGGAGTGCTGTCCCTGCCTGTTTTCCATCGCTGGTCTCACATCCATTCTTCTCTGTCATTTCCAGCTCTGTTCCAACAGCCCATCTTTGCTATTCTCCTCTTGGCCAAGACAATTTGGAAAACTCACATTGCTGAGGGTAAAGTTGGTATGTCAGAGTACTGTCTTCTCTCCCTACATCTGTGTTTCTAGAGCACACACTTACCTTTGAACACTTGTTTTAATCTCTTTTTAATCAATCTCAAGATAAAACCTGTTGGTTTTCTATCCAGTCCAGCCCCTCATCTGAATTCCCAGTGCTTGGCTTTCTGTGCTTAGATTCAACTTCCTCCCCTCTCTTATACCCCTCTTATCTGCTACCTCCAGCTTTGCATCTTTTATCTCCTCTTTTCCTCCCCTCTCCTCTTTTCCTCCCCCTCTCCTCTTTTCCTCCCCCTCTCCTCTTT
>JAHLSL010000264.1:2024983-2037244 GCA_025920805.1 Petroica traversi
CTCCTCTTTTCCTCCCCCTCTCCTCTTTTCCTCCCCCTCTCCTCTTTCTGCCCATTTTAGAGTGAGCTCTTCATGCCCCGCTGAGCCCAGCCCATCCCGGCGGTGCCGTGATTCCCAGTCCGGAGCTCCGGCCGGCTCCTGCCTCCCCTCGCTGCCGGATGCACCGCTGGATAAAGGGCCAGCATGAGGGATGCTCTGAGCGGCGGCAGCCTGTGGCAGTGCTAATGTGCCACCGCGGGTGCATCTCGCTGCTCGTCACAGCAGTCCTGGAGGAAATTACAGCGAGATGATCCTCGGCGCTCGCCTCCTGTTTTAATCCGGGCTGCTGGAGAGAAGTACGGTCACAGCGGCAGCTGGAAAGCCTGGCCTTTAGCACGGCGTGGCTGTGCCTTGCTTGTGCCGCCCTGTGCTGGCTCCCATCGCCCGCTCCGCAGCCGGGAGGATGCAGAGGAGCCGGGCCGGGCAGCGGGGGCTGCACGGGGGATGATTAACGCTAATGGGCAGGAGCGGGGAGATGCGGCTGATAATGGCTCTGTGGTGCTTCTTCGCTAAAGGAGCAGGGCAACAGCCATGCGAGAGCCGGAAAGGTCACACACTGAGGGAAAGAGAAGATACCTAAAGCTAAATGTCAGAACATCAATTTGGTGAACTAAGGAAATGTTTGCCTCTTTGCAGAAGGCCTTCAGAGCGGCTCGGGAGGGATTGGGGTGCCACAGCGGCCCCGGCTCCGCTCCCCGGCACCGCAGGGAGGGTTTGTCCAAACAGCTCCTTGGCATCACTCAGCTCGAGCACTGAGCCACTTTTAGGCAGGATTCCTGTCGTCATGGATCACTTGCTTATTGTGACTTAGGGGTGAAAACCTGCCTGTAATGGCTCTCTGTCACAGCCCCTGTCACCGCCTTTCCTGCAGCTGAAACCATCTCGGGGCCTTCAGAGTTAAAAGCTCAGCTGCAGCTGCACCTCGGGCTGCTGGGACGCGGATTCCCAGCGCAGCAGTCATGGGTCAGGCTCCGTAGCAGACACATCCCAGGAGAGTGTGTGTACGTGGAGCCTGAGAAATGCTGGACACTGCTTTGAACTTCAATTATTAATCGCCACCTCAAGGCTTCCTCAAGATGAGCTGAAAACCACAGTCTGTGCTTCACTCTGAGGATACTCCACCTTTATGTTTGTGTAAAAACAGGGGACTGTCACAAATGACTTTGTTGCCAGGGGCTTGAATTATGTACAGGGAACTTGGTGCTCCACTGAGTCACAGTAAACAACAGCACATTTCTATGGATTTATTAATCGGTTTTATATGCATTTATTTTTCTGTAGTGGTTTAAGCAAATAAAATGCAGTAACAAGAGGATTTTTACTGAGTTAATTAAAGAGGAGAGCAGTTCTAGGCAAGCATGACATTGAAGACTTGCCAAATACCTCTTTTCTGAAAATACTACCAGCCACTTTTAAGTCTGCTCCAATTCTTAGGCTTTAATGGAAAGTCCTTTCCAGACCAACTTGTTTGAGTTCAAAACAAGTTGGCTGTTGGCAAGTTTGTAAAGGCGAATGGGCAGGAGGAGAAAGGAGGGTTATGGGGAAAATAGGGAACAGAATGCATCTGAAATAATGGTTTAAAAGTTCTGTGCGTCTCCCCCTCCCAAAGCATCATCACAACTTAGTTCTGTCTGAGGCTCCCAATTCAGGGATTGTGTGGTGAACCAGACTCAGCAGCTCCTAAACTCTGGCTGAATTTAGCCTTCGATGGCTAAAATCTGTTTGATTTAACATTCTTGTGCTCTTTCTCCAAGTTTTAAAGCTCTGTCCTGCTGTGCTGGCTTTGTCAGGCAGCCCAAATCAGTCCTCAGTTTCTATAACCAAGACATTTGCCACAAACAGCTCTGCGTTAAAATCAATGAGAGATCTGACCTGTTAATTTCTGAAGCAGCCTCTGGTATTCAGAGAGGCTCTGCAATATTGTCTGGCCCTCAGATGTGAGAAATGACACTTTGTATTGCTCGCAGGGTGTTAAAAATGTATAGATGTGAAGTAGATTGGGAGGTCTGCCAGTACAAAGTTAATGGAAATTCTCATAATTTCCCCAAGTGACATTAGTGACCTGGGCTTGAAGTGAAGCCAGGTCTGGTTTCACATCATCTAACATTTCACTAAATGTTAACCCATTGAGATAGAATTTTTATTAGGTATGCCAGAATTTCATAATTTACCACAACCTCTAGGTATATATTTTCCTTTTACAGTCCAGAAGATGTTTATTATAGTCTTTTGAGATGCATTAAAGGGGCGTTAGTACAAATAAAGCTCCCTTCCTTAATCTCCAGGCAAGCTGCAAAAGCAATTTAATCTCAGCACTCTGGGTACCTGGTGTGCTGCTTTAGCACATAAGGATCCAGCAAGTACACTCCAGTGCTCCTGAGGGCAGATGTTGGATGACTTAGAGCTGCTGCAGTGGGAGAAGGCAGCACAAGGATGCCGAGAGGAGAAAGCCCTTCTCAAAGGCAGCCCACCAACAGAGTGTTATTTTTCAAAATGTACCCACTCAACCCAATGACACCCACAGCGGGGAAACATAAGGTAAATTAGTGACCTTTCAGGCCCAGATGTTAAGAGAGTAGAATAGCTGAGAAATCCAAGGGCTAAGGTCAAGATAAAGAGAGCTGCATAAATGCAACAGCTGTAAGGCACTGAAAAGGCATCAGAGACAGTGAGCACCAGGAATATATAAATCACTCGGAGCAATCTGCTGCAGCAAGGCGTGCTGGGCTAGACAGCCTCTTTAAACTATTGCCAACACTTTCCAAAAGTGCGTGGTTAAAATTAGGCTTTCCAAGTCCATATTTAGAAATTGAAAAGCACCAGAAGTACTGAGCACCCATGGAAACATATGGGCTCACAAACCCTCTGGAAATCAGGTCACACATTTAAGGCAGAGATTTCTGTGCTGAGTTGCCACTTAACTGAGAATGGCCTTGGTCTGAGAGCACTGTTACCTCCACTGCTTTTCAGATCCAGCCTAAAGAAACAGCCAAGACTCAGCTTCTCCATTATGAAAAGCTTTGACCTATATAGAAAACTCAAGAAGCCTGAGCAGCAGAACTAATGAAATATGATTTACAGCCGTTCTGTCTATCTGGATTTCCCAGTACCCATAAGGAGCGACTTATAATAGGGTCTGTCTCTTTTATACTCCCCTAATTTTCATAGAACTTGCATAACTTTAGTGTCTTCATCAAGGGTGCTTAGAGTTAGCCCACGTTTTCAAACATCTCCTTGCTTATTTGGAAGAATTCTCAAGGGTTTGGGGACCGAGCCACTTACAGTACAGGTTATACAAACCACATAGGGACACAAACTGAAGGGCTTTGTGTTGTTGATGTGTCTGCAGCTTCTTTAATTTATTACAGGATTGTAACAAAGTAGGACTTTTCCCAAGGTTACATGTATGCTTACAGAGACTTGTTGGAATCTGGTTTTGTCAGTCTTTTTGTTGTTTAGCAACAACAGGAAGCTGATTTGTGCTAAAATACGTATGATATTCTCCATTTTGCTAAACTGAGAAATTTACCTGAAACATTCTAAAGTCTGAGAGGTGGAAAAAGAAGGATAAATCACCTTTAATTGGTACATAAGGCCAAAAAAAAATCCCCCAACAAAAACCAGTTAGTTTACAAGTCTCCTTGTTTACTCACAGACAAGAGTCAACTCACAAAGGATGTCGCTCTTCATCTCAAATGGGACATAAACAAACATTATTTGACAGGATTAAGATACACGTATCTGTAAACAGCAGTGAGAATTCCCTTTGGTAGATGCAATCCCCGTGACCCCAGCAGTTCCCTGTGCTCTCTGCAGGCAGAGGCTGCAGCAGGAGTGTGCTGGGTTCACAGGAGCAGCAGAAACAACTGATTAATTTGGGCACCACAGAGCCTGAGCTTTATTGCAGAAGACACCAGGCTCCATATGTAAAGCTGACCAGCAGAAAAGTCTCATGAATCACCGGGCTTTTTCCTCCACCAGATCCCAGTTTGGTCAGGTAGAGTTCTGATTTATTTATTGCTCATTAGTTTTTAAGGCTCTGATTGTGTAAAAACCCATGTGTTTGTGTTTATTCCTATGGTTTCAATTTTTGCCCAAAACTGTTGTACAAAGTTTAGTTGCTGAGTTTGTCTTTCTTATGGAATCGAGTCCTATCAATATGGCCTAATTAAAATGAAAATTAGGCAGTGATTAACAACTATTTCCCAAATCAAGAGGAAACAAAAAAGCCCTTTGTAGACAATACAAAGCCTGTGCCTTCTGACAAACTTCTAGGTTCCCCAGTCCTTGCCACATTCAGGCTTTACTGGTAGGAAGAAGAAACTCGTAAAAATACTCTTGTTTTCTCAGAAAGGTGTGTTTTTCCATTTAAAAGAGCTTTGAGAAGATACCCCACCAGCAATTTAAAATTTGTTTTCTCAAAGCAAAACAAAGTGTACTACAGCTCATACATATGTACATATAAACACAAGGACAAACAAAACACTTATAGAATCCTTGAACGTGTGTGTTTTGTAACATTACTGGTTTCAAGACAAACTTAGCTCACCTGAAGGATCTTTGCTGCTCTGACAGATGCTCAGAGCAGCAGCTGCAGAACCCCTGGTGCTGGGCTTATGCTCACAGGTGGGGCTGTTCACCCCCACCCTGCAGGAGGGTGACAGGGCCCTGGCTGCTTTAAAGAGCCTGGAGCAGGGCAAGGAAACACAGAAATGGCCCTGTTTGAGGCAGTTTCATGGGGTTTGAGTTGTGCTCTGGTTTCAGAGCTGCCCACACAGCTGAGCCCCAAGGAGGGCAGGGTTCTGCTGGCTCAGGCAAGGTCGGTCACTGCTGCAGTGTTTGTCATGTGTGTCTCTCCAGCAGCTGCCAGAGCACAGGGAGGCAGCCGGCGCAGCCACCAGCTAATGAAGCTCATCTGCTACATTAGGTACAGGAGGTGTAATGCAGAAGATTGCATGTTCAAGCCCTACTATTAACTCATGCAAAAGTTGGCTGTGTGCTCTTCCTGAAGATGGAGTGGAGGCTTGCAGTGTCATTACTGGGAATAAAGATGATAAATGACAGTTGCTTTTCTAACCATGTGCATCTTTTCCCTCCAGTGTGACTCAAGTTCCTCCTGTGATCCACTTGGGGCAGCTACCACTCCAGGTTTTTTTATCCTCATGCCTTTTACCAAGGATTTGCTCTTGGATGAGAGCACATCTTTCTTTGTGTGCCCAGTGGTTTGCAATTCTGCGTGTTCCTGGCTGGGGGGGAGGAGCCCTGTGGTGGTTTTGTATCCCTGTATCTGGACCGATTTAATCCTCCCCCATGTATACACCAGGCTGCAGGGCTCTTAACTGTGGCTCAGGGATTGTGCAGGGGCTCTGGCTGATTTGGGTGAAACCACACAACAGCAGCACTCAGCATCTGACTCTGTGCCCTGCCACACATTCCCTCCTGGGCCCACAGCAAAGGGCACAGAGGAATGAAGGGTTTGGCTTTGAGCCCAGACCCTGCTCAGAGCTGATTCCCAGAGGTTCAGCTCTGGTTAAGGCAGATTCTTAGGGGACTCAGCACTCAGGGATGTCCATGCTGATGGGAGAGCAGGGTTGTCTGCAGAGCTCAGCATCTACGCACTGAACTCTCCTGAAACCATGGAAGTTCCTCCTGGTGCTTGAATCAAAGCCAAACTCACTCTGCCATCTGTTCCTCAGTGTAAGGAAACACTGGCCTTCATCTCTCCAGATGAAATTCTCAATGCACTGAACTCAAGAGCACTTTTACCTTTAGCTTTGATCGAGCAACAGGATTTCCCCCACTCTGCCTTGATGTTCACCAGTGACCCTGGGAATGTCATACATCTCCTTCTGTCACATCTGGGTTTGGAGCTCTAATTGGTGTGTGCAGCCACAGCGTCTCTGCTCCCAGGTCTTCTGAGTGCTGAAAGAATGAAAAATGCTTAAAACAGTCAGTGACAAATTTAGTCTTTTCAAGGGAGTCTCCAACCAGCTCATGGGATTCATGTGGCAGACTGAATTTCTCTGTAAATTAATCCACAAAAATGCTGATCCCCCTGGGGTGTTAGTGATACCATTCAAAAGTCACACAAAACATCTTTGCCAATGTTCTCTAGTATCAATGCTGTTGTCTATCTTATTTTCTCCCTTATAATTTCTTCTTATTGGTCTTTTACGTGGAACTGGCATTTTTGTCCTAATTAGACAATTGCACATTATGATGCACTAATTTGTTAACCTATGTTCACAAATCTTTTAATTACAGCAGTTGTCTTTGATGTGTTGTTATTATTCAGCTACGGCAGTAAACAATTCAACAGCTAACTGGAAGGAGCTCATTATTTTCTGAGAGATGTTGTCATTATTTTTCAAGATTTTTTTTCTAAAATACAGACAGTGAAGAACCAGAGAAACACACAGAGAGTCCCTTCAGAAACCAAACACCTCATTTCACCACTGAGAGTTATTATTGAAAACACAAACATTTTTAAAGCGTAAATAAGTTGAGGACTTATCCTCCACACTTGTAATCCCCAAGCTTCAAAGCTGCCAAGGGTGACCAGAAAGGCTTCTCTGCAGTCAGCACAACACCAGGTACTGGGTGTGTGACCCCTCACAGTGTGCCCAAGTTTCCATGTGAGCACTGTGTTAGATGGGACACGGCCACACGGCAAAGGTTTGTGCTCATTTTAAAGGTGAGGTAAAGATTCCAATGCTTAACTCCTCTGGGTGTCCTTAGAGGGTTTAGCATTCCTTTCATCCTTACTTCTTGTTTAAGAAAAATATAACCAGGTGATGCATTTCTCCTCTTTACTGTCATTGAGCTGCCTTTAATCTTTTAAGGATTATATAAATATTTTCAATAATTTTTTCCCCCTCTGGAGCAGGGAGGTATGGCTTCAGGAATCCCTGCTTGTGGTGATCCTTCACTTGTCTGGATGAGGTTTTTGCCTCCCAAAGTCCTATGCTTTTGATGATGCTACAGCTATCCCACCACAGCAACAAACATTTGTGAGCGTCATGTAGTCCCAGAATGGTTTGGGTTGAAAAGCACCTTAAAGCTCCTCTTGTTCTACCCCCTACCACAGGCAGGACACCTTCCACGAGACCAGGCTGCTCCAAGTCCCATCCAACCCAGCCTTGGACATTTCCAGGGATAAGGAATCTGCTTGGAAGTTACCTCCCTTCTGTTTTCAGTGCAAGGAAGCAAACTCATGTCTTGCCATGTGTCTCTGCTGTGCCTGAAGGAGCAGTGCTGTTTGGGACAGCCCTAAGTGCTCTTTGGGGGAGCCCTGAGGGCTGTTTTGGGGGAGCCCTGAGGGCTGTTTGGAAGACCCCTGTCTGCAGCCCATCGGTTTCTCTGTGACCTTCCTTCCCACCGCTCTCTTGAGCAGCTCTGAGCTGCAGGAGATGAAGACTGCCTGGTGCTGGGGTTGGCTGAGGCTGTCTCACCCTGCCCACTGCTCCCAAAGCAGATATTTCACTGAGTGGGGAACCCATGAGCCCTCACACGCTCAGGCTCCAGCCTCTCAGCAGCCCTTTGTGTTCCCCTTCCCTCCCCAGGAAGGGAGGCGTCACATCCAGATTTGGATTTTAGCTGAGCTATCAAACAGTGGAGGCTTGTGTTTTATCACCAAGCACAGCATGAAGACACCACAGTTGCAATGTACAGATTGCCAGGAACAGACTGTCTTTCTTGAAGATCAAGTTGTCCATGTGAATATTTGCCAGCTGCAAAGGACAGATTCAAATTTCTGGATGCTCCACTTTCCCAGGCCTGGGAAAGACTTTCTCCTGATTTTGCATCCCTCAAAAGATCAGCAACAGCTGCCGAGACCTCTTATAAGAGTAGGAAGGGGGAAAGGGGAGCGTAACCAGGCAATCTGTTGTAAAACCACAACTCCTTATTCATTTCAATAGACTATTTTTGGTCCAAACAGTTCCAGCACACGAGCAGTCCCATACCCTTTCTGCTGGCAGTAGGAAGCCATGGCTGTCATTGAGAACAGGAAAGTGAATGGCACAAAGCAGCATTGGGTCTCTAAAGCAAAATCAGCCACCCCTCCTCATTCCTGGCAGATGTTTCCCTAACCCCTTCTTAAAGCCTTGTAATGATGGAGGTGTTACGCCCTTTCCAGCAATCTCCTCCGGTGCTGAACCCTTCCTGCCCTCGAGTGCTTTTTCTAATGTGTAATCTGTGTCACCTCTGCGGCAATTTAGGGCCATTATTTGTTGCTCTACCCACTTTTCTGGAAGAGAGGAGCAGAGCACATGAGATAAGAAAGAGAGGAAGGGAAGACATGGGCTGTGTTTCCTGGGAAGCAAGCCTTGCCGACCTTTCTGTGCTTTTCAGCCCGTCTCGTTTCTCGTACTCGGGTTTCCACTCCATAAAACCCAGCAGCGAACGTGCTGCGACGACTGGGGAGAACTTCAAGGGTTCATTTTGTCACAGTTTTAAAATGTCAGATTAGGCTGCACAGTCACATTAGTACCGTTAGCTTTAATATACTCGATACCTAATCTGCCAGGGCTTCTTTATTGACAGGCTGCATCTCTATTTGAGCTTGAATAAACTTCTGCATAAAATGTTATCAGCAATGACAGCTGAAAAGAGGTCTATTGCTCTTTAAATTTTTGATGGGAGGCAAGCATTCTGTCATTTGTGATAGCATTATATGTAATCCAACATAACAACTTGATAGTCTGATATAACAACATTCCAGCTTCCCCGCTACCATTGTAAAGAGATGCTGAGTACAAGCTGCTCCTACATGCAATAATATCAGCACTGACAGCTGGTTAAAGAGTCAAGCGCCTCTCTTTCAATTGCTGGAAAGCAACCCCCATCTTTAGTGATTTTTTTTCCTTGGGTGTGGACAACATTTTTGCCCAAAAGTCCTGGGGAAATTGTGCTGGTTTGGAAATTCATTACAAGACAGAGTTGTCTCAGGAGATGTCTTTATTTTCACAGTGCTGCCTGCAGATGTGGTTCAGTGGAATGGAGTTCTGTCCCAAATCACAGGATAGGAGCTCCTCAAAGACTTTGGTCCCTGAATGTATTTCATTTCCATCTTCCAAGCTCTCTGTTGGTTTGCACTGTTGCCCCATCCCTAGAAGTGTCCAAGGCCAGGCTGGATGGAGTTTGGAGCAACCTGGTCTAGTGGAAGGTGTCCCTGCTCGTGGTAGTGAGTTGGAATGGGATGAGCTTTAAGTACCTTCCAATCCAAACCATCCTGTGATTCCCTGCCAGGCAGGGACTGAGTGCTGTCACCTAAAGCCCCCCTCTTCCCCTGCCTTTGCTCTCCAAAAACTGAGGATAGTCTCACCCAGCAGTTCTCAGTTCAGCACCAGAAGTGTGCTCTGCCACCCTGCAGGGACTCTGCTTCCTGTCCCTCCAGAGAGCACCTTTCCCTTCGTGCTGGACACCCCCTGCATTCACACTCATGTAAAGGAAGTGTAATACATTAATCACATATTTTGACCACTACTGGTTTATTAATTGAATTTTAACTTTTTTATATTGCAGTATTTTAACTGCTTGAGGTCAGGTAATTTGGAAATTAACTTCAAGTTAGTTCTCACAAGAAGATCAATACACAGGATAAAAGATATCCATTGGATTATGAACAGTTCATGTCCTAAAGAAATATCTACTTTGCTTTTTCTTCAAGTGGGCTTGATTTTCACTCTTTTATACCTCCTCCATGCTCATATAATTAACTTAAGTCAATGAAAATCCAGTGGAGCACTGCTGTTTAATTTAGCTGAGCTGCACTAGTGTGAAACTGGTATGGAAGAAGGATCAGTTCTGGCTGATACAGTGGCACCAGCTTTGGCAGCAATGCCCAGAACCAGTCCATTTTTTCACATATTCCACTGCACAGTACAGCAATATCAGTAAGCACCCCAGGGACATTTACAAATATCCAAGTGTATGTTAAAATGAAGGAGCACATTAAAAAATTACACCATATGTTGCTAAAGGAGCTGTGAGGCAACACTTATAGGCAGGTGGATACCAGACCCAAACGTAAATAGCTGAGGTGTATTTTGAGGCACAGGTTTGTGGAGGAGGCTGTGCTTCACCTGATTTCTGGTTGGCAGGGAACATTGTGATAACCTCACCTGAACCTCGACAGAACAGGAAGCACAGAATTTCACAGGGGGTGTTTTACCCTTCTGTTCTCATTTTTATTCCTGTCTGTACATGTTAAAGCGTTGCTTTTGTTTGTGGTTAAATCTCTCAGCAAAGAATCACAGAATAGGTTGGGTTGGAAGGGATCTTATAGTTCATCATTCCACCCCTGCCATGGGCAGGGACACCTCCCACTGTCCCAGGCTGCTCCAAGCCCCAATGTCCAGCCTGATCTTGGAAAATGCCAGGGATCCCAGGGCAGCCACAGCTTTTCTGGGCACCCTGTGCCAGGGCCTCCCCCACTCATAGTCCAGACTTTCCTCCTAATATCTAATCTAATTTGACCACCTTTTAGTGGAAAACCATTCCCCCTTGTTCTGTCACAACAGACCCTGCTAAAATGTTTGTTCCCATCTTTCTTACAGGCTCCCTTTACATACTTGAATATGCTGCTCTAAGGCTTCCTGGAGCCCTGTCTTTTCCAAGCTGAACAATCCCCATCCCAGAGCCTTTCCTCACAGGAGGGGTGCTCCATCCCTCTGATTATCTTCGTGCCCTCCTCTGGCCTCACTCCATCATATCTCTCTAATTCCTTCACTGTAATTACAAAATACCCTTTTCTTGTCCAGAGCCCCTTACAGATCTTTGCCTATCACTGCCCTTGCGTGTGGAATCAGAAAACCAATTGGGTTGGAAAACACCTTTAAGATCACCAACAGTAAATCAAACACTGCTGCATCCACCACTAAACCATGTCCCTAAATACCACAATCAGAGAAACATCAGGGTCAGGCTGAGACTCTGCTGCAGGGGCAGCCAGGCCACACACAGCCAGACAGGAGCCGGCTGCCTTTCCAAAGCATCTTACACAACAACACTGGTACCCCCTCCAAAAAAAGTGCTGTTTCTGTAGGCAGAAGGATGAACTGAAGCATTTCTGTAGTGTCAGTTCCTCCTGGTGCTCATGGGGCTGAGCTGGCACAAAGCTGGGGAGAGCCCTGGAGTCAGTGCTTGTCCTTGGGTAGCCTGAGACCTGCTCTCTCACTGTGCCAAGGCCAAATTGGACACGGTGTGGAGGTGTAACTCCCTGCAGAGCTTCATGAGAAAAGGCCTTAAGGCAACAGTGCTGTGCATGTGATACAGACTGGAAACCTGGAGGGTGAAGAAATATTCCAAGAGAGGGTTCTCTCAGCCTTCAGACACTGGTCCGGCTGCCACTGAAAAGCAAATGTGGTTTTATCCTGATCAGTTCTCTAGCAGGAAGAGGTGGGAAGATCAGAGCTTCTTGAATAAATTGGAGATATTATTATTAAAACGAAAGAGTTCAGATACTGTGCATAAAAAACAATTTAATTTTTGTGATGCGTTCTTTTCCAGAGCCTCCCAGGCTGTTGCTAAGATAGGTAACTTTTAACACCTTTATGTTGCTTTAATTCTCAGTCTTCAGACAAGGCTCTTAGGCTTAGACTATGAGAACGCCAACGTGTGATACAAAGTGAAGGCTAAGGTGTCAGCAGTTAATGGGGTAAATTAACAGTTAATTGGACCACACATGTACAATTAGTTCCAGGTTCTAGGATGAAAGTAAAAAACACTTCTCTTCTAAAAGAAAAATTGCAGTTATTAAAGTAATCTCAACATGTTGTAACCAAACCCTGGGCTTCTCTGTCTTACAAAGCCAAAGGCTGCATCCGACCAGGCTTCACCAGGGTGGCATCAGGCTCCTGGGCAGCTCGGGCAGAGCTCTCTGCTGAGCTCCTCCCACCACACCCCACACCCCGGTAAAGCTTTTGGGGGCCTGACCCTTTGAGGCTCTGCTGAAAGGCTGTGACTGTGGAGTAAAGATCTGCTTGGGTGAGTGGTGGGTGCTGATGGCCATGTCTCCCTGAACAGGAAGTTTGGGGAGCTCCAGATGGGGCAGTGATCTCCTTCCCCTATGGATCATCTTCCAGTCACACAGAGAGAAATCCCTCCTGCCATCAGCTCAGCACCACTCTCCTCATGGAGTGCCAGGGGCTCCTGCTCCCAGCAGCCCTTCTCCAAGAGCACTGGCCAAGCTGGTGTTTGGTGCTGGAGCTGTTTGGGATG